>VUQI01060397.1:5745-17757 GCA_015106735.1 Paratilapia polleni | reverse complement strand
TCTCCCTCTGCTCTCTTCTGTTTCCCCTCATCCTCAACTGGTCCCTGTTAAAAGGGAGTTTTTGCTTCCCCCTCTTGCCAAGTGCTTGCTCATAGGGGGTCGTCTGATTGTTGGGGTTTTACCTTTAATATTGTAGGGCCTTAACTTACTTACCTTTTCACTAATGAACTGTTCATTTGAACAGTAATAAACTCATATTTTATTCACAATAGAACATAGAAAACATATCAAATGTTTAAACTGAGAACATGTACCATTTTACTGAAAAAATTACCTCATTTTGAATTTGATGGCAGCAAGACATCTCAAAAAAGTTGTTACAGGTCCATGTTTCCCACTGTGTAGGATCCCCTCTTCTTTTAACAACAGTCTGTAAACATCTGGGAACTGAAGAGACCAGCTGCTGGACTTTTGGAAGAAGAATGTTGTCCCATTCTTGTCTGATATGCGATTCTACCTGTTCAACAGCCATGGGTCTTCTTTGTTATATGTCAAATATTTTCAGTTGGTGAAAGGTCTGGACTGCAGACAGGTCACTTCAGCACCAGGACTTTTCTATTACGAAGCCATGCTGCTGTAACAGTTGCAGTTTAGCATTGTCTTGCTGAAATATGCAAAGCCTTCCCTGAAAAAAAAGGTCATCTGGATGGGAGCATATGTTACTCTGAAACCTGTATATACCTTTCAGCATTGATGTTGCCTTTCCAGATGTGCAAGCTGCCAGTTCCATGGGCACCTATGCACCCCCATACCATCAGAGATGCAAGCTTTTGAACTGAGCGCCCATAACAAGCCGGATGGTCCCTCTCCTCTTTAGTCCATAGGATGCAGTGTCCGTGTTTTCCAAAAAACAATTTCGATTCGTCTGACCACAGAACAGTTTTCCACTTTGCCTCAGTCCATTTTAAATAAACTTTGGCCCAGAGAAGACGGCGGTGTTTCTGGATCATGTTCACATATGGCTTCTTCTTTGCATGATGAGCTTTAACCTGCATGTGTGGATGGCACGGTGAGCTGTGCTCACAGACAGTGATTTCTGGAAGTGTTCTTGAGCCCATGCATTGTTCTATTTCAGAATATTGTTTTACAATATTCTGAAATTGTTCCACAATTTGTAGACACAGTTTTTTGCAAAATGGTGAACCTCTGCCCATCTTTACTTCTGAGAAAGTCTGCCTCTCTAAGATGCTCTTTTTATACCCAATCATGTTACTTACCTGTTGCCAATTAACCTAATTAGTTGGGAAATGTTCCTCAAGCTCTTTTCCAGCCTTTTGTTGGCCCCGTTACAACTTTTTTTAGGTGTGTTGCTGTCATCAAATTCAAAATGAGCCAATATTTTTCATGAAATTTTCTCAGTTCAAACATTTGATAGCTTTTCTATTATATTGTGAATAAAATATTGGTTTATGACATTTGCAAATCCTTCTATTCTGCTTTTATTTACATTTTGAACGCTGTCCGAAGTTTTTCAGAATTGGGTTTGTACAACATTACCTAGAACTGATTTCAATTTGGTGTAAAACTGCATGAGAGCAGCTGCAAAGCAAAAGTAAATAACTGAGCAGTGCTTTAATTCAGGAAAAAAAACTTCAGAAAAATGCAGCTCTTTATGACTCAGTAAAAGTAATAAAGGAAGTCTAGTTGTGAGTTCTTTTCTAGAAGTTTGTTTTCATTGGTTCTCATATTTAAAGTTTTTAAACTTTAGTCAGTAACACAGATAAAGGTATTTTTTATAATGTGTATATAGTGTACTATGTGGAGGTGTGAGTAGACAGTGTGTTATTCAGACTAATAAAGTCTGACTGGACTCACCAGGTGCTACAGTCTCCATAATATCACTCAGCTGGAAACATCAGAGATTCATTCAGCTTTAGAGAAAAATAAAAAGACATTAGCACTAGAACCACCAAGGGAGTCATTTTGACCCCTTTGCATTTTAAAAATCATGTAACTCTGTTAAAATAAAACTCCATCATCTCATATTTAATGACTTTTCCTAAAATTGGTTTATTCATCATATAATGAATTTTGAGGTGTGTGGGATAAAAAGAAAAAACAAATACTACCATTTATACCTAGAACTGCTGAGGATGTCATTTTGACCCTACAGAAATTAATGTAAAACTATTGCGGTTGCCTAGCAACACTTATTGTTTACACACATTCTGATATGAATCCCGGAAGGTTGATTCTGTTCATCTGGACGCAGCGTATTCTGTGGGAGAAACGTTTCGTCATCATCCGAGTGACTTCCTCAGTCTCAGATGACTGCAGGTTCCCCAGCCTTATAAACAGTACATTTGTATAATGACCGATACTAGAACCACTGACTAACAATGGGCTGTGAGGTCAGTTTCATGATTATGCAAATTATCATGACCACTGATCAATGACCATGAGTACTATTCACAGAGAGTTGGGGAATGGCTGCAAATGGCACACACACACACAAATCTCCGATTAGTAGACGACCCGCTCTACCTCCACCATTACCGTGGTGTGTGATGCTGCAAACGTTGGTATTGATCTGATATCTAGTAAATACAGGGCCAGTACTGCCGATACTGATACTTTGAACCTATAAAGGCAGGTTATGTGGGGAAGAGCATTGTGTTTGATTTATGAGCTGAATCATCATCGATTTGTTAAATCTGGACCCATTTTAATGATGCTGAATCACAAATTTTTACTTTGCCCTTTAATTCGTGAACACAGTAAAGCACCTTTCAGCTTTTCTTGTATTTTGAACCTGGGTTTTTGTAAACGTGCCCGTCTTTGGAGCACTTTGGGTCAGCTTCTGTTGTTTTAAAGGTGCTGTACAAATACAATGGACCTGACAGTTAACACTGAGGGTTATTATATTCAGACATTTCCATAATTAATATTTGAGGAATATTTTTCACTTCCAATAAAATTCATTTAACATGATTCATGGTTATTTGAATGTCTGAATACAGTGTGTAGGTAATCAGTCTGCTGCGGTAACAGCTACGATGAACTTTAACATTAACTAATGCTGAAGATCCAACATGGCTGAAACATCACTGTCACCGCTCTAAGAGGCGCCTGTACCAGTGACCTCTGACCTTTGTGCCGGGGGTCTGGGTCTGTCTGAGGGATTTCCCTCCTCCTCACTTGTTTCTTTTGCTGCTCATTCCAGAAAAGAAAGTCTTTATATAAGATGGTTTTGTTGCCGCAGCAACAGTTTGCAGTGCTTTCATTTCCAGCTGTAAAGCATCTCCACATGATGCTGATCTTTCTCATTCACTGCCTATGTGTGTCTGCTCAGTGCCGCTGAGTCACGTGACGCACAAAAATAAAACACAGCAGAGCGGGGAGGAGGGGGCGGAGCAAAGATTGCCTGCATGAGAGGAGCAGAGTTTGCACAAATATGTCAACTTTTTGATGAAACAGGAGCAACGTACTGAACATAGAGGAAAGAAACAAACAAAAGTATCGATCCTACCATTCTAATATTGATCCCATACCAATACTAACACTGGTATCGATACTATCGATATTTGGATCGACCCGCCCACCCCTGTCAGCAGGTGTCATGGCCCCTGGGTCTTGGAGTTTATTCCTTGTTTCCTTTGTATTAGTTGTATGTTGAGTCCTCAGTTCTTGTTGTTTTTGATATCTCTGAGGATTGTTCTTAGTTCCCTTTGTGTTTCCATTCTGTTCCTCCTTCTGTCGCGTCGTCCCCTCATAGCTGTGTGTTTCCTGGCCCTGTTCATGAGTTTTGTGCTTAGTTATTTTTCCTGGACTTTAGTACCTTTATGTTGTTTTGAACTTCCAGCAATAAAGCTGCATTTTTGAGTTTAGTTTTGTTCCGAGTCCTGCATTTGGGTCCACCTCCTTCCTGCCACACAGCCGCTCCATGACAGCAGGAGACGGTGAGAGGTGTTTGGACAGTGGAGCTCCTGAGCTCTGAAACTGGACTTTGATTAAAAAAAAACGTGTAAAATCACAGTGACTGGGATTGTCTTTTGGTATTTGATAAACATTTTATGACTATCTGTATTAATCTTTTCTAATGTTGCTCAGGTACTTTTTAAGAAATGTTCATATGAGATGTAATGTTGTCACATCAGACTCAGATCATTTTTTAAAATATTTCCAAACCATATTTTTCCTTCTTTATTTGGACATTTCTCGGGTTGTTTTTTCGGTTGTTACTGCAGGATGTTTGGGATGCACAGACTGTGAAATTCATCATTTTTAAAATCATCAAAATTTCTTTTAGAATTTTTAAATATATTTTATTCAGATTTTTTTTTGAAAAATGTTTGAACATTTGAATAGTTTTTCATACATTTAAACCATCAAGTTTTCAGATAAATATTTTGGGTAAAATGTTGGGACGTGGTCATTGTGCTGCGTTCAGGGTCCTTGGGACAGAATGCTCAGTAACTGATCTCTGTGTGGTGGTGCGTTCAGGGCCCTCCTGATGGATGAGACGACGAAGCCTCTGAGGATTCCTCCTCAGATGTTCGTCTACGCCGACAAACACAGCGTCTCCCAGCTGGTGCAGGTAAAGGAGCAGCTCGCAGATTTCGCGTCTGAAGCTGTTTTACACTCACTGTGTGTGTGTGTGTGTGTGTGTGTGTGTGTTTCAGAGCATGGTGTGCAGCCTGGTGATCGAACGGCCTGATGATCCCATCTCGTACTTGATTGGTCTGCTGCAGAGGAGCAGCGAGGACAGTAAGAACGCTCTTGTGTTTATGAAACCTTTTATGTCTCCTGGTTATTATTTGTTCAATTAAGTTCATTAATTCAATCAAATTAACCCTTTAAAACCATCGCAAAATCACCTTTAAACGTCTCAAAGTGTGTCAGACCCGACAGGTGAGACTTCCATTGGACTTTGTTCCTTTTTCTACAGCAAGTAAGAAGTTTTTTGAGCTGAAGAAAAGCTGAATTTTTATATATTTTGTACAAACATATGATTTTATAACATTTGATGCATTACTGTGGATTCAACTACCCAGCAGAATATATAGTATTTAAAAATGAGTTCACATCTGCACATCTGCTGCAGTAAAATGTATCCATAAAGGTTTTTATCACAGGAAGACTAACAGGACATTTGTTCTTTGGCTTTCAAACCTTTGAGTAAAATTTGCTAATAACACACTGGTAAGGGTTTGAATTAAAAAGGAGAAGATCTAAATAAGTCCTCCAGCACCAGTCACTGTCAGCTGATGGATGGAAGTCTCTGTAGATATGACGCGGTGCATCTATAACCACAGAAAACACACGAGGCGCTCCGACATCAGGTCAAAGTAGATTTTAGTTTTATTCTTTGAGCAGACTTATAACATTAGATACAGTTTATTTACCCGAAAGTTGGAAATTCCTCTGTTACAGCAGTAAAAAGAAATCAAACACAGCAATCGTATAACAGACAGCTTAATAAGCAGAATACAGAACGACCAAACTAAGATCTTAATATGGTAAAAATGAATGTGAAATCAAAATAAATACAATAAAGTAAAATAAGCATGAGTTTAAATAATATTATTAATAATAATAATAATATTAATAGTAATAATATAAGATATATATCCTCAGTGTGAATTAAATACAAGCCGTGGCTGTCAGTCTGTCTGTGGCACAGTGTCCAATCCAAACGGTGTATAAGCTGAAAATATAAACATAAAAACCCCATGCATGTAAAAAAAAAAAAAAAAAAAGAATTTTTAAAAAAAAAAAAAAAAAAAGACAATCAAAGAAAAAACATCAAGAAAAAAGCATCTCCTGACTACACGTGCCATGATTCAAATAAAGAAAAGCTTTAGGAGAAAGAAGCAGAGGAAGACTGAAGTAACGCCGCCTTTAAACGGTTTGTTAAACAGTGCACAGTCACTGCACGAGGAGGTGAAATGTCCCTTTAAACGTAAAGCAATCTGCAGCTCAGCGACGTGCTGCTGCCACCTGATGGCGCTGTGACTCCAGAAACATGATGTCCATGTGCTCCTCAGAGCAGAGGATAGTGGAGAAATCGTGTTTCAGGTGCAGATGCAAACATGTGGAGGAGCAGGAGGCTGCTTTCAGACTCAGGTGTTCAAACCAGCATCTTTGAGGCGTTTGCTGCTCACAGCAGACTGACCAGAAAACAGTACAGGGATTTTGGCTGAAGACATAAACAGTTAACGTCCTCTTCAACACACACAGCCTGAAAACTGTCTCACTCATTAAAACTAATGAGGGTCTCCTGTTTTCTGTGCTGGATGTTCATATTAAACATAAAGTTTCGAATGATGAGCTCAGTGTGTGTGCCGTAATCCCTGTGAGCCCAGAGCTCAGGGTGCACACTGCTCTAAACGCTCCGTTTATCACAGGTTTTTCTCCTCTTAGATCTGTGTGATGCCACAGAAAAGCCCCACACACTTGGTGTTTGTGAGGGGCAGCCAATCAGAAGTAAGCTGTCTTAAAGGGGGGGAGGAGCTGAAACAGCTTGTTTCAGACAGGATGAACTGAGGGGCTGCACTGAGGCCTGGTATCAGATAAAGAAGGATTATTCTGAACTGTGAATCATGCAGAGCTGCTCTGCTGGAGTCCAAAGTGTGGAAACAGGTGCAGGTACTATTTGGCTGAATTTAGTTCTCATTTATAGCAGAATCTTAATATGATTATGTTTTTAAAGCAGGTAAATCATATAAAACCACATGGATGTGACTGCAGTCTGAGGTGCTGAAAGCTAAACGTGTTTCATCTTAAAGGAAGTTTTATTTTGAAAAGAGCCAACATTTTAGTGTTGCAGAGCTGAATTCATTTAAAACTGTCGTCATGTTTGAGAAAAGCTTTAAAAGTCGCGTCACAATGAGAACGTACTGCAGCGTGTTGTGTTTATGGACAGCACGACGGTCAGAGTTTTCCTGTTAAAGATGATCTTTGGCTGACGTCCTCAGCAGAAAGCGGTCAGACCGCAGCATCTGTGAAGTGGCGTTCATAGCAATGTGCTGAAAGGGGTCAGAAGAGTGGAGCTCTGCGCTGTCGGCTAGTTTCTGATCCCTGATCTGTGTCAGTCCCCAGGGTGATGGTGCTCGGGCCGCCCGCTGTCGGCAAACACACTGTGGTGAGTTCAAAGTGAGTGTGGGAAAATTTCTGGTGCCTTCCATTCACTTGTTTACATTCCTTCTTCTTCTTTTGTCTTTTCAGGCCAAAAAGCTGAGTGAAGAGCTGGGAGCTGTTCATGTGACCAAAGACAGTTTGCTGCAGCACCAATCAGAGCTGAGCATTCACACTGAGCAGGTACATGTGACACGATGTTTCCTGTTACAGGAAGGTTATTCCATCTGAAATCAAGCTATCAAATCAGGATCAGCTGATTGTTATTTTTTCCAATAACTTTAATATATTCCATGAAGCTGTGCAAAGTTTTACCTTCATACTGTGAATATTGTCAGACTTTCAGACCCTCCGGCTACACAGGTGGTCAGTCCAAATTTGGTGCTTTCTAATTTTTTTATTCAAGTATCTTCAAGCTCTCATGCCTTCATAAGTCCAACAGATTAAAATTTCAGGGCTAAAAAACACATTTAAGCTCTGCAGCCAAATCAGTTTTACACCCACTGCAAGAGTCACAATCTAAAGACTGAACCTGGCTTTATTCTCTAACAGGTCACAGTCTGAATAAAGTGCAGCAGGTTCATGTCTGTGACGTAGAGGAGCAGAAACCAGCGTCGGTACCCTGGATGTTTGATCTGTTTCTGATCATTCACTGCAGAAAACTTCACAAAGTGCATTCTGGGTAAACTTTCATCCTGTGAGATAGGTGGCTGCTCAGAACAGGTTAGAGCATATGAAAAGCCTCCTTTTACCTACCCCAGGATCATCTTCCAGCTGTGAGTCCTTCTGTGGTCACAGTCATTTTCTATTTTCTATTACAGTCATATTAGACTCAGGAATCTGGAGCCTTCAGGGCTTGTTGTGCTGATGGAGTTATGTGGTTTGAAACTGAAATATTCCCAACCCAATCCCAGCAGACCAAACCACCATGACCCCTCACCGGCCTCCCTCTGTAGAGCCTCTTTGTTCACTTCGTGTAGTCACCTGCTGCTCGTGTCTACCTGAGAGGTCATGTGACCTGTTGTTCTGTTTGTTCAGGAGCTTTCAGAGGAGCTGCTGGTCAGTTTGGTTCAACAGAGGCTGAAAGAGATCGACTGCTTCCACAGGGTGAGTTTGTTCAGAGGGAAGTCCCAGCCTCAGTCACATGTTCCTCCTGAAGATCAGAACCACAAAGTCCTCAACTTCTCTCCAGCACCATGACCCAGCATTCCCTGAAATCCAGTTTACTGACAAACAGAGACAGCTTTCAGGTTTCTTTATGAATTTTTAAAACATTTGGACTCTCTTCAACACCACCAAACAGTCTGAAAACCTCACTCCATCCAGAATGTCTGCTAAACCCTCAAACATATAAAAGATCTGAAATTTGAACATGTTTTTAAAGACATGGGTCATTATATTTTGTCTTATAGGAACTGTCCGTGCTGCATTTCAGATGTGGTCACTTCAGTGATAATTGCGTCAAACATATTTTTTGATTTTTTTTGATGATCTTTTTGGGTATGATGGATGTAAGTATTACTGATGTCCTCAGAAGCCAAAGGACACATAAGCAAAATGAAACTGCAGATATTGGACATGAGACTTTTGGTCTGTGTGATGTGAATTCTGTCCATCTAATAAACCATAAAACAGCACAGTGAGGTGGGTGAGTTCAGAAATCCAAACAGGAGTTCAGACCAGTGGAGAATAATCCGCACACATTATCTGTAATTCTGAGTATTTTCAGATATTTTTATAAAACCTGCTGAATGTTAAAAAGGTACCACACCGAGCCGAGCATTTCTACCTGTGAAGGAGGATGAGATGATCTCCGTCTCACTCCGTCTGTGTCTCTCTGATGAGCCGCTGTGATGATGATAATTAGCGCTCTGGTCTCCGCTGTGTCGTACTACGATTCCCAGCAGGCCGAGGAGCGTTTTCCCCAGAGATCAGCTGATCAAAGGGACACTCTGCTGTCACATCACGCGTGTTATTTTCACACAGGCTGGTCCTCTCCGCCGCTCCTCGTTAGTATCACGTCTCGTTTCCTGAGGGCTGCTTTCGGATCAGTTTAAGGGAATGAAAGACGGAGGAGCTGCTGTCACAACAACAGCGACACAAACCGAGCGCCTGAACTCCTTCAAACAGCTTCCCGCTCAAAATGCATCCAGACAGCCGACAAATAAAGACTCAACCTGCAGATGAGACAGGCTGGACCCATCTGAGGGTTATTTACAGTCTAAAGGAGGTTCTTCTGCTCAGGCAGGAGGTCTGGGAGGTTCTGGGGTTCACAGAGGGGATTTTAGTACTCCCATAGGAGGTCTGGGAGTCTTCTAGTTTTCTTTTTCTAGGTTCTTTATGAGGTTCTAAATTCTGCAGCTTTTAACAGATAACAGAGATTAGGAGTCCAAGTGGAGGTTCTGTGAGTCACTTCATTACAGTTTTCTGGATCTTTAGGGAGTTCTTGTGGTCAGTGAGGAGGTTTAGGAGGTTCTAGGGTTCTCTGAGGTGGTTTTAGTACTCCTGTAGGTAGATATCCCTGTAGCTCGTTTAGGATGCTTTAGTGGTCATTGAGGAAATCCTAGATTCTGCAGGTTTTAACAGGTTGTAGTTGAAATTTTGATTTCAGGCATCCATTAGGAGGTTCTGTGAGTCACTGTATTCACTTTTTCAGCCTTTAGGGAGTTCTTGTGGTCACTGAGGAGCTTTAGGAGGTTCTAGGGTTCTCAGAGGTGGTTTTAATACTCCTGTAGGAGGTCTAGAGGTCTTCTATTCTTCTTTATGTAGATCCTGTAGGAGGTTGCAGGTTCTGCTGGTTTAAACAGGTCTAGTAGAAATTAAAGTTCTTCAGAGTGTTTAGGGGGTTCCTCTGGCCACTGGGGAAGTTTAAGAGACTCTAGGGTTCACTGAGGTGGCTTTAGGAGGACCTCATTTCTTTGGGTTTTAACATATTCTACTCATAACTGAGCTTATAGGGGTTTATTAGGAGGTTCTATGAGTCTTTAAGGAGTTCCTCCGGTCACTGAGTAGGATTAGTAGGTTCTAGGGGTGATTTTACTACTCCTGCCTTTGTGTAGATCCTTCAGGAGGTTCTGGTGGACTCTGAGGAGAACCTGTTTCCTGCAGGTTTTAACATATTCTTGTCATAACTAAGGTTTAGGGAGTCCATTAGGAGGTTCTGTTGTTTACCTGATTAAGGTTTTCAGGATCTCTTGCTGTCAGTGAGGAGGTTTTAGGTATTGTGGGTTTCATTGAGATGATTTTAGTACTCCTGTATAAGGTCCTGAGGTCTATAGTCTGCTTCCTGTTTCTTCTTTAGGAGCTCCTGGTGGCCTGTTATGAGGTCCTTGTTTCTGCAGGTTTTTAACTGAGGAGTCCATTTGGAGGTTCACTTCAGAAAGGCTTTCAGTCTTCAGGGACTTCTTGCAGGAGGTGCTGTTGGGAGAAACACAGAGCAAATCGAAGCTGTGTTTAAACCACGGAGTTTATATAAACGATGAACACCGTGATGTCAGTTAGTTGAGTCGTGTTGTTTAACGTTGAAATAATCGTCAGGAGATGTGGGATCTGCTGTTTACGAGTTGCTGAGCCAAAGTTGTAGTTCAGTTCATCTCTGCTGTGAAACCTAAAAGAGTTTTTCTGATCTGAGATTTACTGTGTTTAACTCCTGCGAGGATTTTACTCTACAAGGAAACATGTCTGCCTTCAGCTTCATCTGTCACAGAGTGTGTGTGTGTGTGTGTGTGTGTGTGAGGACAGCAGCCTCAGTGATCAGCACTAAATCAGCCTTCAGTTTTTGTCTTTTCCTCTAAACTCTACAAACTGCTTCTTTCAGGCTGCAGCGATTGGCATCTGTGTGTGTGTGTGAGAGAGAGAGAGATTAGCAGCTACTTTGATTTGCTAATGGCTGTTTTTGGCCGCAGGCTAAACTCGTCACGCACACACCAGGGACCGTCTGAGTGTGTGGTTGTGATGTTTTTGTCTTGTGTGCGCTGGTGTGATTGGAGGATGATTGACAGGTCCCATCAGGATGCCGCCTGCCGCTGTCGCATTAAATACTGCACCTGCCTGTCTGCCTAGGACGTTCTGCAGCTAAAGATCAGACCATTTAAATCGGAGCCTGAAACTTCATGAAAAATACGTCTGGTTAGCGTCTCTAAACAAGCTTCCTCGACGTGCCACTGCAAAGGCTCCAGCAGCACAAACACGGTCCAGAGGTCCAGTTCAGGGACTCCAGTTAGCTGAGGTGAAGCCTAGCAGACAGCTAGCAGCTACAGCCGCCTGTGTCACCATCCACCTGTCAGTCAAAGAGGCCACGCCCCTAATAATGCAAACTTTAACATAAAGGAGCTCTAGACAAGGACTTGCAACAAATTTTCCTCTAAAATCCAAATGATGTGACGTTTATGCTCAGAGTGCCTCAAAGGTAAACCTGCCGCTATCGTCCTTACGAATGGTGGCGCGTGCCAAAAGTGACATCACATTTGCTGGCACGAGCAGTGCTAGTGGTGCACCTCTGAATTTTTGTAACTTGTGGCACAGCCGATTTGGCAGACAAGTGTATGATCGTGTTGGTTTCTCCGCCATTTCAATGATGTAGCAGGAGCTCAGACAGACACCTGTCGTTCAGGTGAGTCAACGCTGGTATAAATGGTGATGGTGTCACAGTCGGCTCATGACACAACCAATACAGTGACCATCAAGTCACCTTTAATGCCGCTCTGCTGCCCCCAGCACCAACAGTGAGCAACACTAGCTAACATTAACACAAACTGAGCTGGTTTTACAAAGAGACAGCGTTAGAGAGCAAACTGAGGGGTTGGATTTGATCCTGAAAACCAAACCATCCCTCCATGGATCGAACGTCCTGCTGATGTGGACCGTAGTTTCTCCTGACGGTCAAATTCCTGTTGGTCAGACGGACTTCATGAGATGAAACATAAACAGATCCTG
>VUQI01060396.1:101824-121321 GCA_015106735.1 Paratilapia polleni | reverse complement strand
CTGAGCTGCTTGGGTCTAGGTTCAGTGAGAAAAACCTCCTGGCTCCAGGAACCAAATTTTCTTTTTATAGGCATCGTGAAAAGGATCTTATTCCGTTCTTTGAAATGGATGATGACTTTGTCTATTGTGTTGATGTTGGAGGTCTTTTTGGGTGCAATGGGTTGTGAGTACGATCCAGATGAGTGGAGGCTGTTCACTGACAGATCAAAAGCCAGTCTATAACGTGTCCTACTGCATAATGGCAATTACTTTGCATCTGTGCCAATTGGTCATTCTGTCCAGTTAAAAGAAACCTATGAAAATATGCAAATTGTGTTGGAGAAGCTGAAATACAATGAGCAATGGACCATATGTGAAAAAAAATGGATTCACATTTTGTGACAAAACTGTACGTTTGAATATTTTTGAATTTAATATTTTTATCAGTATTTTTGAACTCAGCATCATTGAATTAGGTGATATCAACTATTTTCTATTTTCTGATGCAGGGCGGTGATATTCTTAAAGCTGTGCTTTGATGCGTATTTCCCATCATATAACTGTAGCTATAGAGCTAGACCCCAATAGATATTTGTTCAGTGGGTAGATATTTGGTTTTCAATTTTGGGATTTGGAGCCAAAATAAGAAAAGTCGTAGCTCTAAACCAGGCAGATTATAGCTAGGTGCAGAGGTGGGCTCAACACACATAAACAGTGCGTCTTGCCAGTCAAAAGTAAAGGAAAATCACTTTTGTTTTTGTTTAGCAGGTGCACAAAAGCAGCACAGAAAACCCAAGTATCGATTCTAACATCTGGTTGGTTGGGCAGCCTGAACCCAGGTGGATGAGTTATTAGGGAAAAAAAACAAACCCGAAAACCTACACTCAGTGTTGTTATGAGGAGGGAAACTATCCACAGAGGCCAAAACCATATTTTGTACCAGGCTATTTAATACTGTAAAGTTGGGCATTTTAACATGGGAGTCTATGGGGATTGACTTCCTTTTAGAGGCAGCCTCAAGTGGCACCTAGAGAAACTGCATGTTTATTCCCACTTCAGCTTTGGCTTCATTTTTTCAGCTCTGGAGGTTGCCCCTTGGGAAATGTCAAACAGATTTTTAGCTTAAGTTAACTGAACTGATCATTGTCAAACATTTCTATTCAGCTTTTCCATCTTTTGTCCTCTCTTCTTTCCCTCTGTCTCCTCACAGTCTCTCATCCTGTTCCTGAATGCCACTATGGTCACTGCTGTTCACTATTACTATCAGTATTATGTAATTGGCACCAATCACAGGCACCCACCGTAACATGACGTAGCGTTCTTTGTAAGGCTCAGTGAAGGCATCACAGTTTCCCCCTTGGACAAAATGACACAGCATCGCCAGATGAAAGCAATAAAGGGAAAAGCATACCCACAGACAAGTCATACACACAGAATACTTGGTCTGTTGCTATTGCAAACACATACAAACCTGAACTATTTTCCATCACTCACTTGACAAAATGCATTCTCTGTCGCCTTCCTCTCAGTCACACACAAACTAAAAACATACACATAAGGCTACACGCAGAGCTATCATTTGTGCTGAAGAGTGCTGTGAGAGAAGGCCGTGTGTTGCTTGAGCTCTGTGGTGTGCTTCAGCAGGTTTTCATTTGCCAGTTCCCTGGCTGCTGCTGCCCGTTCTTATTAAAAACATCCCATGGAATTTCCTGACGCTGCCATGGCCTAGACACCACTTCACACACATACACACACTTACATGTATGTTTATGTTTGTGACACAAAGTCCAATGATCTGCAGATATTTATCACCAAAAAGAGCAGTTACTGTCAAAAATCCACATGTAGCACTGTTTGTTTTGGAGCCTGAGCCAGTTTGGATCTGTTTGCTGAAAGCTGATTTTTGTGCGTATGTTCTGATGTGCAGACCTATAATAGCCCATTGTGCAGGCAGAGTGGACCCATGTGTTTTGCAGTCACTTGTGGTGTTGTGGTGTTGAAGTGATGACTGAGGGAGAGAGCCTGCCTGGCGTGCATATCATTTTGTCTCTGTGGCTCTTCCCTTCTTAGTCCATATCTGGTTTTCTCTGTCTTTTCCCCTCATCTGCCTGTCTCTGCCGGCACTCCACTCTGTCTGTACTCTAATTCCTTTTATTCCCTCATCTCTCTGTCTTCCCTCTATCATTCTGGCCTGCACTGCTTGTCCCTTCCATCTGTTGCTCTTTTTCCTTTATTAAATTGACACCATTCCTTGATGCTGTCTATCTCCATCTTGCTTCATGCTGTCTTCCACTCCACATAGTGCGGAACTATTTTACGAAGTGACAGACATACCATGTTTGCGTGATGTGTGTGTCTTTTCTCTTCTGTGGAGAAGATAGATAGGGAGGAAGAGACAGAAAGATATTAGTAGTGCTTTCTTACTGACAGTTCAGGCCTAGCACACATTTAAATGTATTTTTAACATCAGTGTGTTTTGGCCCAGAAGCCAATGTTGTTTTCTGCAGGGTCATCTGGTGGATCAGCACAAGGATACGTTTCTCCTGCCTCCTCAAAGCTGTGTGACTTTCACCCCAATGCAATTCAAAACTAAACGAGGATAATTTTTACATTTTATCTCCTAACTGTGACTTCAGTGCAATTTAAATACATGATTTTAAATGCTGTAAAATTATACACATAATATTATATCATTTAAGTACCCCAAGCAAATAGAATATGTCCCAGTAACTTACTACTCTCTTAATTTTATGACCTGAATGTATATCACATTTGAAAGCATCAGAAAACATTTTTTTTATTAGAATTTATTTTATTTAAAGTGCCTGTTGTGTATCAACACAAATACTTTTGTTTGCCTACTGCATCAGGTGCATATATAATTTCTTCCAGAGCTAATAATGTGTAATTTGACAGTGTTAAAGAGATTTTCCTATTGACTACACTCTCTTGCTATATAAATATTTAGAAACAAATAATACATTTCCCCATTTTGTTTCTTCCCCAGGTGAGCACAGTCATTAGTGGTACATACATACCTTTCAGCTACTGTAGGAACAGAGTAAGCTCTGTTGTTGTACCCATGTAAGGTTATGCCATCTTGTAAATTTTCAGGAATGTAACTCTGTGAGTTTGCGTGAAAACATATTATGGTAACTCTTAGCTGCACTGGCTGGATTTCTTGCTGTAATTAAATCAGTACAGCTCATTAGCTTGTTCAAAGATTACACACTTCATTAGCAGCTGGAAGAACATCCCACTGCCTACTAAGAGCCAATAAGTTTAATGCTACGTTTCATAAACACGTGAATGATTCTTTCTAACTTTGATCTTTTGAGTATTAAAATTGGCCTAAATGCACACAATAGAAACCATGCAAGAATATTAGCATTCTCTTTTAGAGAGTCATAATTCTGCTGGTTTTTCTACTTGGTTGTTAACTGTATTCACTGTCCTAGGTATATAGCAGATCTGATTAAAAACATAGGTATGAACGCCTAGTGCTGGTCCCAGATAAACAGGGAGGGTTGCATCAGGAAGGGTATTTGGTGTAAAATCTTTGCCAAATCAAATATGTGGATCATCAAGAATGAGATGGATACAGACAGGGAAGGTTGAGATGGTTTGGACATATGCAGAGGAGGGATAGTAGATATGTTGAATATAGAGCTGCCAGGTAAGAGGAAAAGAGGAAGACCACAGAGAAGGTTCATGGATGTAGTGAAGGAGGATATGCAGAGGGTTGGTGTGACAAAACAGGATTCAAGGTGTGATGGAAGCAGATGATCTGCTGTGGCAACCCCTAAAGTGACCAGCCAAACGGTAAGTGGAAAAAGAGGAAGATTTTGGCCCAGCCTGACAGTGTTCTCCACCACCCGCATTAAAACACCAAATGAGTATATATCTTTTGGTCGAATTGTGTTCTTGTCCTAGAGTTTTAGAGACTTGTAGAATTAATGCCAAGGTGCACTCATCCAGTGGTACGTGGTGACCCATCACCTTACTTGCTGCTTTTTACTTTAATTTGTCACCAGTTTGAGTCCTTCTTCTTTCGCAGCCTAAAAAGTGCTTACAATGTTTTTGCCTCATTTGCCCCATTCAAATACACACCGGTGTTCATGCAGCTACCATGCAATTTGGCCATATGCCATGGAGAATAACTTTGGGTTTAGCGTCTTGCCCCAGGTGAAGGGGCCGTGGATAACCCTGCTCTGCCAGCTGAGCCACAGCCACCCAAAAGTGGTGCTAATCGCTTCACATTCAAATGTTCCAGTGACAACACAAGTGTTCAAAATCTCAAATATGTGACATTATTTCTTTTAATGATGTGAAACATTGGTTTCTGCCAGGACAGACACAGATCCAGCTCCAAAACATACACTCACATTTACTCACATGCATGCCATAGGCTTCATCTACAATCACATACCAGCACACTGACTTTTATCTCTAAGCATATGCCATGTCTGTGTAGTGTATGCCAGGAGCACACACACATGCACTCCTTTAGATTATAATTTATAGATTATAATTCCTTCTCACTGCAACTTTAACTGATTGATGGACAGGAAAATATGAGCCAATGTGAAAGGTGAAACCTGAATGTGATAAAGACCACAGAGATAAAGTGCAGAGAATGCCACGGCTTTTTCCATTGTGTGTGGATGGTGAGATATCAGAGATCACAGCTGACAGGATCTCTGTCAGCTGTGATCCTGTGAAAAATAGGAGGGGGGGTTTTACTTAATGGTGTTTACTTTATTGCACCTTTGTCTTCTTCCTTTGCCACTACTCTTTTTTTTAACTCTCTGCTTTTCTACTCTTTCCTCACCACACCCAGCTTCTCACTTTCTGCCCACCAGGAGAGCTTTATAAACTTAAGCAGCAAGCACAGACAGTCTAAATATTTAAATGTAGGGAATCTCTTTTAAACACTGAACCACTGAGCCCACCCTCCAACCTTTCTAACATGGACTGGTGTCAGGCACACCACACGCAGTGGTCAGCCTCTGGATCTGATCCTCCAAACTCCTTTGATCTGTGTATTTGACCAGAACGTCAACCTTGTACAGCCCTGTCAACAGCTGTCACTCATAACACCTCAGGGTGTCAGGGTAGTGCAAAGAGACAGACAGACGTCTTACTGCATGCACAGGAAATGAAGTCATTATGGAGCTGAGGGATGGGTGAGAAGAGTGAGCTCCATTAGCTGAGCAAAGAGTAAAAGCAGTGGTCTGATTTCAAGGAAACTCTTCCTAAAGCACTGTGGGTTGTTTTTTCTGTAGCTCCACTCTGTTAATCCAAATTCTGCTGTGTGATTTATAGAGGGATCCCGTTCCTGTTAAATGGTAAATGGGGATGCACAGCAAGGCCCAGGAATGCCGTGCTTATTAAAATCTTTGTTGCATTACTCATATGTTGCTCAAGGAAAGAGTCATAGTGCTAACTACAGTAAGTGGAAAAAGAGACTTTCCCCTAAAACACAAACAGCTACACATATATATATTATATGAGCACAACTTGTAGGGAGAATGGGAGAACACACACAGGTTCACACACAAGCAGATAACACTGCTAGAGTGTACATATATGCACATGATGGCTGTATAGATAACACAGTGCACAGATAAGCTGCATAAACTGCATTTCCCTGGGAAAAAGTCAGCATCCTTGCAAACGTCTGATCAATGTGACAAATTTGGAGCTCCTATTGTTTAAATTTCTCCACGTAAAGGGACGGACAGACCCATTGTTGTTACTTTAATTCTTTTGGTGTAATCATTCAGTTCAGCGACCCCTCCCAAAAAAAACAAATGTTCTTATGTACCTGTGGACATATTCTAATATTGTAGAGTCTTTACCCTAAAATATAAAGCGCCTTGAGGTGACTGTTGTTGTGATTTGGCGCTATATAAATAAAATTGAATTGAATTAAATGGAATTGAATTGAATGGAATTGAATTGAATTGAATTGAACCACGTCTAGCGCAGCTGCTATTTTTAGATCATTCAGGTCTGGTTATGACTGCTTTCACTTGTGCATCTGTGATTTTATCATAGATCAATTTTTGTGTCAAACAGACCTGACTTTCATGTAGAGAATCATCACTGGTAGGTTGGGTCTTGGTTATGACCTAAAGGCCCAACAGGAGTTCTCAGTGAAAAAGTCCACAGTGTTTAAACTCGCATTTGTCTCCTAGTGTTAAAGTGTCAGCAAGTAGTTCTACTGTATTGTCCTCACAAGTCTGCACAGCACATTGACAAGACATACATTTTTTTCAGGAATACCAACACGGTCTTTGCTCACCACCCACCCTCCTCCACCACCCCCAGATTTGGCTCTCCATAATTTTATTCCCTAAGTCAACAAAACAACTATGGGAGATGTTGTAATGTTTAGACAGTGCTTTTCACCACCATCATCAAAACACCGGAGGATGGAAAAGATTTTGGAAGATTAGTGTCCTTCAGTCCAGTAGACTTGACAGCATTATTACAGCATTGAAGCTGTTCGTGAGAGTCATGGTGGTCCAGCACCTTACATATTTTCCTTTAATTTGTCACCTATTTAACACCTACACACATTTACAAACATGTGAAGATGAGTGTAATTTTTTCCACAGTATCTCTGTCTACGCTTGCGCTCACCCTGGAACACATTTCCAAACAAATCTAAAGAGGAACACACCCTTGTCAACTAATATGTATTTTTTTTTTTCATCTGTTCATTGGGTCTGTCTCCTGGATCTTCTCTCTTTCTCTCTTTTTTACTTCTCTTCTCATCTCTTGTTCATCAGTTGTTTAAATGGCTCAGAGGCAACTGCTTATGTTTGTTTGGACCATGATGTAGCAACAGTGCCCAGCAGACATTCTGGTATACGTCAATCCCTCTCACCCTCTGATCGTCCTCTCCATCCTCCACCCTTTCCTCCTTCTTTTCCATCTCCCCTCAAACTACTTGCCAATTATCTATTTCTATTCTCCTCTCTTGTTTTCTGTCTTTCTTTGTGCTCTGTTTGTGCAATTTTCATATGAGGTGGTCTGCTTGCAAGCCATGTGGGATTTTTTAAACCACTAGTGCATATCAGTTGATGCATTGTTTACACAATGTAATTGCAAACACATTTGTTTGTGCAAAAACTGAAAAATAACATAATTCTCTTCCTGTGTGCGTTCTTCATTCTTGAATCAGCATCAAGTTCCTAACTGCTTACTGTGTTTCCATTTTCCCTGCTCCTTCTGCTTTACTACCAGTGTCTCTTTGTTCTGACTGATGTAGAAAGAAAGGATGGCGAGTCAACGGATAGAATTGAGGAATCACACATAAAGGGAGGCTTGGTGAGGCTGAACTTGGAAGCATAAATGGTGAAAGGTCCAAGAGAGATAGAAGGATGTGTGCAGACCAAAGCCAAGTGCTGACATGGCTTAAGTTGAGTTTGGGTGCCTAGACATGCTGCAACACCTCTTTTTCTTTCAAAACACACTAATGCATCCCTCCCAAAAACAAACTTGCACGGAGAGGGAAAAAATGAGGAAAAACTGACAGACAGAAAAACAAATACAGCATGGAAGACACTGACAACCAGACAAGCAAAGATGCTTTAGAAGCACATGATTAAGTCTGGACAGCTGAACAGATAAAGAGATAGGCCTATGTAAAGAGGTGGATATGGCAAATACAGAAAGTCAAATGTGGAAGTGGAGTAAATCATGTTGTTGCTATTCACGATGGGAAGGTTATTTAACAGAGGAGTAGCTGGTTCATTAACTCTGCTCTCAGGAGCCACAGGAGGGGAAATACCCTATAAGGAGGTACATACACTGCAAAAAGCCATGGTTGCTCCTACTTAAAACGTAATATTTTTTTAAGCAAATATTCAAGAAACACATGTCTGCTATGTTCGAGTGATGACAGCAGGTAGTTGTTTGATATATGAAAGTGGTTATAAGTGGTCTGAAACCACATTACCACAAGTTACTCTGTTTTGTGTCTTAGTCTTCGACAGAGCCATTGGTCAACTGGTAGATTAAACACCGCCCATAGGGAAAAGAATTAGAAAGAACATTAAGTAAATTTTTATGTTTTTACATGTCTTGTAAAACTTTTAAACAAGATCCATAGTATTAATCAAGTAAACATTATATTGTATGAACTGCTACTGGTGCCAAATGAGATTTTTTTTTTTCTTACCACTTGGGTGTGATGAAATTGATGATAAAAACAGAAGCTGTGTTCCACGCTTCTATGCTATATTGATATAAAAAATAATCTGGTTTTAATTATGATTTTCACTCCAATAGTAAGTATACTGAGAAAGGTCTACATAGTATACATATATAAATACACCTTAACATTAGAGGGTGCTGAACACATTTTCCTAAAAATTCCATGTAAATAGACAAATATTTTATTTTATTCTTATCTGCAGTGGAAAAAGGGAAAGTATTTTAGGTTTTCTTTTCCACCTCCATCCAATAATAACAAAGTGATGAAGATATAAGCAGGTTGGTTGGGGAAAATGGTATACATGTGCATACATACACTCACAGGCCAGTTTGAGTGTATGTATGCACACCTGTTCAACTGCTTGTTAATGCAAATATCTAATCAGCCAGTCACATGGCAGCAGTTCAGTGCATCTGGGTATGTAGACATGGTCAAGATGACCTGCTGAAGTTCAAACTGAACATCAGAATGGGGAAGAAATGTGATTTAAATGACACTGAATGTGAGGTGGTTGATGGTGCCAGATGGGCTGGTCTGAGTATTTCAGAAACTGCTGATCTGCTGGGATTTTCCCACACAACCATCTCTAGGGTTTACAGAGAATGGTCTGAAAAAGAGAAAATATCCAGTAAGCAGCAGTTCTCTGAGCAAAAATCCCTTGTTGATGCTAGAGGTCAGAGGAGAATAGCCAGACTGGCCATTCACACCAGGTGTCACTTCTGTCAGGTAAGAACATGAAACTGAGGCTACAATTCGCACGGGCTCACCAAAATTGGACAACAGAAGATAGGAAAAATGTTACCTGGTCTGATGAGTCTCGATTTCTGCTGCAACATTCAGATGGTAGGGTCAGAATTTGGCATAATCAACATGAAAGCATGGATCCATGCTGCTTTGAATCAACGGTTCAAGCTTGTTGTTGGTGTTGTAATGGTGTGGGCACATTTTGGGCCTCTTAGTACCAACTGAGCTTTGTTTAATCACCACAGCTGACCTGAGTATTGTTCCTGATCATGTCCATCCCTTTATGACCACAGTCTACACATCTACTGATGTCTGCTTCCAGCTGGATAATGCACCATGTCACAAAACTCAAATCATTTCAAACTGGTTTCTTGAACATGACAGTGAGTTCACTGTATTCAAATGGCCTCCAGTCACCAGACCTCAATCCAACAGAGCACCTTTTGGATTTGATGGAACAGGAGATCCGCATCATGACTGTGCAGCCAAAAAATCTGCAGCAACTGTGTGATGCTGTCATGTCAATATGGACCAAAATCTCTGAGGAATATTTCCAGCACCTTGTTTGAATCTATGCCACAAAGAGTTAAGGCAGTTTGAAGGCAAAAAGGGGTCCAACCCAGTAATAGTACCCAACAAAGGGGCCAGCGACTGTAGGTTTGGGCATCACATTTCCTTTGATTAAGGAGAATATTTTTATCCTGTGTAACAAGGACATGTTTACTTGCCTCTACCAATTTTTAACCAAGGCTATGATCTTTCCCCAATATTAACCAAGAACTCTGATTGCCTGAACATAACCATAAAAACGTTAATTACGGAAAAGGAGGAAATGTTCACAGATGTGTATCATCAAACAATGTGCAGATGGTGGCGAGACAGCTAAATGAATACATTGGAAAACAGGAAATTTTAGCTTTCTCTTTGTTGCATTTCTTGTATAGTCTTTTAGTATAAAATTGAAAGGTATACATTAATAACTGTCCAGTGGTACACTGTGATGATTAATATCCTATGCCAGAGTGCCACTGAGTAACTTTAAAACATAGCAGCATGTTTTACAGTACACTACCTGTGCGGTCAGCCTACGAGCGCTACATGCAGCAGGGGAGCAATTAGGAGTCAGCTGACCTCTCATTACATTTTAGCTAATGGAGCTGTTTGTTAAGACTGCTCTCTGCTTCAGAAGCACCACACTGTTTACTGTCTGAATACTCCACAAACAAACACACTAGTTCAGCCTCCCACACACACCTTCATCTGCATGGAAAGAGCTATTATTTCTGTACCCAGTCACTCACCCACACACAGGCATGAACCACAAACCTACAAAGAAACAAATGATGCGCATGCCGCTGTTGTCAGATGAAAAGCTTGTGAATTAACTTTTCCAAAAGAATGGATTTGTAGGAACTTGGAAAAAACGTTTTGTTTGTTCAACAAACTGCAAAAATTCATGTGCAATTGGAAATGTGCAATCCCTCACTTGAAACTTATCAACATTTCAGAAGTGGTGGTTTTCACCGTGAGAAATACAGCTTGTTTGTGCGTGTGTACGTGCATGCAGACTTGAACACCAGACAAAAGTGTGTGCATTGCTTGTTTGCTTGTGTATTCAGTAGGCTGTTTAAGGAGTGGATGAAAGTTTAGCATCCAAAGCAATACTCCTCAGGACTCTGTGGCAGATTTACAGCAAGTGTATCTTAAAAATGGAAACCATGTGCTCGTTTGCCAGCTGTGAAGAAAAGCTACAATCTCATCATACATACAAATAAACTCGTGCATAAATATACACTACTCTGTATGTGTGTGTCATGAATGACGGCAGAGCAGAGGAAATCAAGTCAACACACGAAACAGTCAGCTTGACCTCACACCCAGCGAACGCATAGCACGTGCTCTTCTCTGCCCCCAGCCCACAGAAATTAATGAAATAGCTGCTTGACACAGACATGAGGGAGGTTAAATCTGTCAGCTTGCACTGAACGAGCTGACTTTGGTCCCACCATCATGTCTGAAGGAAGGGGTGAAAAAAGAAAGAAGAACGTTAGAATCAGGAAGAGTTACTCTTGCCTTTCTAAGTGTATTAATATTAGCATTAACTGACTGTATAATTATGTTTTGACCTAATGGTGGCACTACATGAAAAATACAAGGATTGCTAAAAGTGTTATTTTTGACAAGACAGTAGAGTAGACAGGAAAGCAGAGAGAGAGAGAGAGTGTGAGGAGAATGACATGCAGGAAATGGCTGGGGGTGGAATTGAACCCCGACCCCTGCAGTAGCCTTTTGGCCTATGGGTAACCTGCTCAACCTAGTGAGCTATACTAAAATTAAAAGGCATGAATGTGTGTACAAAATTTCACAACAATTCACTCAACAAATGTTGACACATGGGGTCACTACACATCATCTCGATCAAATCAGTATAAAATATCATGTTAATTCAGCTATTAGTTGTCAGTACATTGACTGTAGCCATTTTTCTCCTGAAACCACAAATCTCTGTGCAAATTTTAATAGCAGCCCTTTGCTGCTATATTATTTTAGTTTCAACCATCATGGTGGACTGACTGGCAGGCCAGCAGTGCCATAGAGCTCCATAAACAAATCTAATTAGATTTTTTTATGTTCTTTTGTAGATACACACCAAAACCATAAGTTATCCCCCATGAAAACTTTAAGACTATGAACATGAGAAAATGTCCTCACTTCTCCCCTTATGAAGATATGTAAGTATAGCAATAAAAGAACCCAAGCACACACACATACACCCACCTTCACCCAGACAAAAACTCACACTCGGCCCTCTGTGTAATCCTATCTGATCTCGCCGACACTCTGTTGTTAGAAGCCTCCTCTCACTCTGCAGCCTATCCCAGTGCTGCCTTTGAACTCAGCTGCCAAGAAAGTGTAACACCGCGTGCCTCTTTCTTTGACTTTCAGGAATGATCAGGAACATTATAATGATAAAATTGGCAGGGGGTGAGGAGCTGAGTGGGGGCAGAGGGCTCCGACAGAAAGCAAGTAAGAGGCTCGACTATTGTCAGCGTGTTGTTAATAAGAGAGCTGAGGTGTGCGAGTGTGTAAATTCCTGCGCGTGTGCAGGTATGTGTATATGTGTGAGCACAAATTCCTCTGTCAGGGAGTGCGTGTCGGTGAGGGTGATGTCAGGCTACATTACAGCTTATTGCTGGGTTGACTGACATGCAGGATTATCGTTTGATGGGATAAATTAAAAAAAAAAAAAAAGCTTTCATCAGCGTGCGGCTGGGGCCCGAATGTTTGATGTTAGACTAAAGGAGTCATATACAAGGTGATGGAAAGTGAGAGAGGAGTGGAAGGGAGGCAAGAGGTTGAGTGCCCAATAGATAGAGCACGTTTTCATTTGAACGATTCCTGTTATCTTGCAGATCCTCCACTTCAGTCTATATTGTCACCAAAATCCATTAGTGTCCCTACACCTTGGATTATAAAAGATCATATTTAATGAGGCAGCCCAAAAGAAGAAAGTAAGAAATTTAGTTCTGAGTCAAGACTGCAATCAGACCATGCGTCAAGACTTTAGAGATGGTTTCCAGGAGTATGTACAGTTACATTTAATTTTAAGTAAGCATTTATGGTTGCAGATGATGTTTGTGGAATGGGGTAAAATATTAAATAAAAATATTACCTGTGGGCACGTTATTTAGTTTATCCATTTGTAAAGGCTGACACAGTTTCTGTGGTATTTGTCAGCCAAATATGAATATTAAAATGTATAGAGACATTTTTGGGTTTTTGATGTTTGTTTAGAGGATGGTGGTTTATGTTAGTAACTCATTTTTCTACTGGTTCATAGTCTTTTTAACCATTACTTAGGTTGCTGTTACATTTCTCAACACAAGCTGTATTTGCCAGTGTTAACATTTTTAGAACAGAAGAGTTAAAATGGAGGAGAAATTCTCCTTTGGTCATATTCTGCACTGCTATACATAGTATGACATGAACAGCTTTTGAGTGAAATACACAGTAGTGCTTTCTTTCCTTGTTTTGCTTGTGAGCCACACAAAATGTTATTGCCATCTTCAGCATCACAGTGATAACATGGCTACAATTTGTGGAAGTTTCATTCACTAAAAACACAGGGGAATAATAAGTAAGTGTTTTTAATATAAATAAATATCCACGAAATACAAGCCAGGCTATATTTAGTCCTAAAGACAAATGCATGCTCAGCAAGAAACTGGTTTTGAGTCTGTCATGACCTCTGGATTTTTGTTCACTGCTAGGTCACTTCCTGGGGAACCACAGTGTGCTGGACATCCTGAGGCAGGAGGGCTATGAAATCATCCACATGCCCTCTGATCATCAAGAGCCAGCCACAGAGTGAGTAAGCAGACAAGAGTCCACAGTAACAGATGACAGAGCATGTCATTTGATTAAAGTACTGTGGTTACAAAGAAACAAACAAAAATAAGTTGCTGAGAAATAGCAAAAGTAAGTGGTTGCTTGGGTTGCTCTTTAGAAAAATCACTGTTTGACATCATGGAATCTAAGTTCTTGATGACAACACATATATAATGTGCTAATCTGAGTATTGGATAACTCCAGTTTACTGACTGATTACTCAGTCAGAAATCAGTAATCAGACCATTTCAAACTGTTTACATGTTAAAACTATGACTTCTTCTAACCTGACAAGATAATTAATGGAAAAGGAAAAGGAGAATGTGATTATCTATATGTGCATCAGAATGATAATGTTATGGCCATATAGACTGTGAAGCAGAACATTTGTGCACTTTTATTGTAGCTTTTGGCAGGCATACAGATACATGTCCACATGTATCTGCATCTGCCCCCACCCCCAACTTAGTCTGGCCACATCCGTCTAATTCTCTCGAGAGTTGAGGCATTTAACCTCACCAGATTTATTGAAGTGCAGATACAGTCCAAACTGTGCTCTGTAACAAATAAAGCTCAGCTATGCAAGAATCCTTTGATACCTCATCAACTCCCTCACCTGCCTCCCTTTTTCCATCCCTTCCTTCCTCCCTCCCTCACCTCCCTCTCTCTGGTGGCTGCCAAAGGCAAGCTGCCAGTGGTGGCTCTGCCTGTTCTCACCACAACACACAAACACATACATGCATACATGTATGCAGGATAAGTGGAATGATGCAGAAAGAGCAAGGGTGGCTAGATTGCGCACACTCAGATTCACAACCGTACAGCATACACATGACTCACAAAGAGACTTGGCTTCAGCCCTGCGGTGTTTCTTTGCAAAACCTTCTACAATTCCTTTTAATATCTGTTAGTGTGCAGCCCCAGTCCTTGGCACACAGCACCTCCCCTCTCACCTAAGGGCTTGATCCATGGGCCTATAAAATAATAACAACAGTGACTGGAATCAGGGTGAAAATGGAAAAACAAGGCACAACAAGAAGAATCTTTTTTTTTCTAACAGTAAAAACATCCCCATCCCTCCAGCTGGAGCATTTCACAAACTTCTCACTGCAAATTACAGCTGTAAATGTAACCTCCCTATCTCCCTCCGTCCTGTTTCCAGATTTGTGGGCTTCAGCCAGTGGTTCATGGTTTAAAAGCTGACAAGTGGACTGACTTACTGTGGTCACAAAACACTTGTGTCTACTGCACACACACATACATGACCACACACTTGCCTGCAAGCAGACACTTCTAGCTCCCTGATACAAGGTGATCTGTCAGGCAAGGAAAAACACCACAAGATGGCTAAATGAGAGGTGTTTATGAAAGCTGTTAGCCTCAGACCTGGAGTGTTTCGAACCCACTGGCACAATTATATGACTGACAGAGCAGCCCGAAACTGGGTCTGGCTGTGCAGTAGCTTGACTGCAGGCCTGGAGCTATCATCGCACTGACCAAGCCATCAGGACCTGTGTGAGAGAGGGCTGTTGAAGCTTGTGAAAACAGAAAAGCAGGCAATCAAATTGATAATGACTGCAGAGACAAAACTAATTGTAAGTACTTCAGTAGAAATCTTGACTAAGATGTGTGAGTTTTACTGCTGTTTGCTTCAGTTTAAAGGTCTTGAATGATGTGTAGATTTATGATGTTCTACTTTGAAACACAAAGTCACATGCGAGCCATATTGACAGCAAAAGAACAAGAGAGAAGAAAGTATGAGTAATGGCTGGAAGAAAGAGCAGCATGGCAAAAGTTTTTGAAGACAGGAGATTCTGGGTGGTCTTCTTTGGTCAAATGTCAGTTTTGATGCACAAAATATGGCCACGAGAGTTACAACTTCCTCTTATGTTGCCTGCTGGGCGTTTCAACCATTAAGGACACCCTTATGCTGTTCGTGTCCTTGACTGAAGTTACAGGGTGTAAGTGGAAAGCAGTGGGGTGGTCAGAAACCACAAACGACAACATTTGCTGGTAGCACGTTGGAAATCTTGGGAAAGTGTACAGAAACGCAAAAAAGATTCATTTTTCATCTACTATATAGGAAAAATGTTTCCGTGAGTATTACTATAATTAAGTCCATGCTCTGACTGTCCTGTCTTCTTCTGCTCCAGGGCACCAGATTCAGAGCCACTTGCAGCTGGGTCCAGCAAGGAGAGTACAGACACTAGCACAGCACCTCCAACTAG
The DNA here is from genome assembly GCA_015106735.1 of Paratilapia polleni. Taxonomy (NCBI): domain Eukaryota; kingdom Metazoa; phylum Chordata; class Actinopteri; order Cichliformes; family Cichlidae; genus Paratilapia; species Paratilapia polleni. The sequence continues at coordinate 105,754 of VUQI01060396.1, read as the reverse complement.
CTGGACAACCAGTCCAGAAATGGAGCTCGAGCTGGAGGACCCAGAATCTATGCCTGGCCTTGGAGGGGAGGAGCTGCCTCACATGCTGCTCCCTGACAGCTTGAGCCAGCTAGAGGAGTTTGGACGACACAAACGGCCACGCAAAGCTCACCGTGGCCATGGAAGACCCCGTCTCTTCAGTGACCTGTGGGTCCGCATTGGGGATGGGTGAGATATTTATCATAATCAGTTTGCTGCAGCTGAGTTTTAGTTCTTTAAATATAACCCCAATTCCAAAAAAGTTGGGACATTGTGTAAACTGTAAATAAAAACAGAATGCAATTATTTGCAAATCTCATAAACCCATACTTTATTCACAATAGAACATAGAAACATATCAAATGTTTAAACTGAGAAAATGTACCATTTTAAGAAAAAAAAAATGGATCATTTTGAATTTGATGGCAGCACTATATAACAAAAAAGTTGGGACAGGGCCATGTTTACCATTGTGTAGCATCCCTTCTTCTTTTAACAGCCCGTAAATGTCTGGGAACTGAGGAGACCAGTTACTGGACTTTTGGGAGAGGAATGTTGTCTTATTCTTGTCTAATATAGGATTTTAGCTGCTCAACAGTCCTGGGTCTTCTTTGTCATATTTTTCATTTCATGATGTGCCAATTGTTTTCAGTTGGTAAAAGGTCTGGACTGCAGGCAGGCCAGTTCAGCATCCACACTCTTCTACTACAAAGCCATGCTGTTGTAATAGATGTAGTAGGTTTAGCATTGTCTTGCTGAAATATGAAAGGCCTTCCCTGAAAAAGACATCATCTGGATGGGAGCGTATTTTGCTCTAAAACCTGCATTCAGCACTTTCCAGATGTGCAAGCTGCCAATTCCATAGGCACTAATGCACCCCAATACCATCAGAGATACAGGCTTTTGAACTGAGTGCTGATAACAAGCCAGATGGTCCCTCTCCACTTTAGTTCACATGATGGAGCATGCATGTTTTCCAAAAAGAACTTCAAATGTCAGTTCGTCTGACCACAGAACATTTTTCCACTTTGCTCAGTCCATTTAAAATGATCTTTGGCCCAGTGAAGATGGTGGTATTTCTGGATCATGTTTACATATGGCTTCTTCTTTGCATGACAGAGCTTTAACCTGCATTTGTGGATGGCATGGCAAGGTGTGTTCACAGACAATGATTTCTGGAAGTGTTCCTGAGCCCATGCAGTGATTTCCATGACAGAATCATACAGTGCCACGGGCATCCAGTATTGATTTTCAGCCTTATCCCTTGCGCACAGAGATTTCTCAAGATTCTCTGAATCTTTTGATGATATTACGTCCTGTAGATGATGAGATATAAAATATAAATATTTTTCATGAAATAGTAAATAATAGTAAATGTCCCAGTTTAAACATTTGATATGTTTCTATGTTCTAACATGAATAAAATATGGGTCTATGAGATTTAACAAATCATTGCATTATGTTTTTGTTTTCAATTTACACACCACCCCAACATTTCTGTAACTGGGGTTGTAAAACAGACCATCTGTAAAGACTTTACTGGCTTGATAAAGAATATCAGAGAGTGGAGATTTTAACTTTAAACTGTGGATGCCCTGAAGAGAAAGCTTATAATGAGATTGGTTGCAGAATATGCATTAGAAATGTTATGCACGTGATCTTGTGTAAAAAAAAAAAAAAAAGTAATTGATATGCATTAGAATAAAAAAAAGTGGAAAAAGTAAAAACTCCATGCAAATGAGAGTGTTTCAAAAGCTATGACACTTTCTTTAAAGCTGCTCTGAAGATGTTAGAAGACAAAACTACTGTTGTTTTTAGACTCAGTTCTTTTACAATCCAACTGAAATCCTCATACCCTAATTTTCTGTCCTGCTCTTTTCTCCAGCACTACCCCACCACCTAATGTGAGGATAATCAATGGCTATGTGACAGTGGAGCCTCCACTGACCTATCAAAAGCATCGCAGGTGGATGGAGATCTACGAGACAGATCGACACCCCAGTTCACCTTCCTTCACTTCACCAAGCCCCAGCTCAGCCCAGATAGCTCACAGCACACTCACACTGTCCTGCGTTTTAGCCTGGCTTTTATCACACATGTTGTTCACCTCCTGACCAAAAGAAAGCATTATTCACTACAAACATTCAGACACTACTGCATCCACACCAGAGCTGTGGAGTGCACCTGATAAAGACACAAACCAGGGAGAAACATCTCAGTCAGTACAAGACATCTTAAGATGGGACACTGTTGCTGCTGGTCTCCACCAAAGGGAAAGATCAGCTTCAGCCTCCCAAAACGCCAAGTCATTAAAAATTCACCAAGTCTCATAATGTGTGGAATAAGCTCTTTGCTGTGTAAGAAGCAATAAATGGACAATGTTGGACTGTAAATGGTCAAGTCCAAACCTCCTGAAAGTATTAAGATAGAATAAGAAAACACATAGCACAATGAAGAATTGTAAATTTGAAGAGTTGGAGTCTTCTACCTAATAAAACTGTAATACTGTGTAGAAAAAATAAGACTGACTTTAATAATGAGGATAGACCATACTAACAGTTCTAACTCTGTGAAAAATGAGTTGAATAAATATAGTACTGTGTATGAAAAGCACTCAGTTGCCACTTTGTAAATTGTGCATTTTGTTCATAAAGAAATATTGTATATTTATTATTTCTGGAAGAAAAGAGTATATTTTCTTGCTTTTTGAAAATAAATGGAAATAAATACAGTTTGTAAACTAATTGAGTGCATCAAGAGTTCTTTCTTTCAGCAGATAGATAATAAGGACTAAATTATCTGAAAAAGGATCAATTAATAACAGCCTCCTAAACAGCCAAAAAAAAAGAAAGAGAGCTGCACACTGCATGTCTCTCATTTACTGTGTGAAAATATGAATATTTTTTGTTCTATTCTGTTGAAACATATACTTTTGGATTGTTAAAAACATGCAAATATGATTACTAGCTGGCAAAAGGAGAGGGAGAGAAACTGAAAGTGGAACTTCAAATTAATGCTATTTTAGTGTAGAATGAGGAACCGTGCAACAGGTGATTTGAGTCTGCCATCTGCTGGCTAATACTAGGAAAACCTGGGGAAGTAGAAATTATTCACACTGAGTCTTCTGCCAGTTATGTCTGCATCATGAAGCTCACAGATAGGACTGTGTAACTGTAAAAATGGAAATTTGTGAAATCTGGAAAAAAAATATGTAGTCACTCAGTCATAGACAGAAACAAGTTCAGTTTTTGTTTAAAGTCAAAGAATAGCCATTGATCAAAGGCCATATTGCATTTAAACTTTTTTTTTAAAAAAAAGGCTGATTTGAGTCCACTCCACATTTTAAGAATATTGCAGCTGAGATTTCTTTAGCTCCGACTGTTCACAGTTAACAGCAACACCATCACTTCCCTATGCTACACCTAGCTTTTTTTTTTTTTAAAGTTGCTTGAATGATTAAGCTTCACTTTGAAACATCTAAAACTTAGATGTTTACTTACTCTATAAGCTCCATAAAGATAAAAGAGCCAAAAGGAATAATTTTCCATTTCAACTGAAAGCAAGTCAGTCACATTAATGACCACATTAACCAGTTACTGTTACACCATGTGCTTTACTAAAAAAAACAAAAAACAAAAACCTGAATGACATAAAAGATTAATTTAAATGTTTTTCTAATTCAGTTTGCATTTCTGAGCACCATGGGGGATGATCCGACAAAGGGAGACTGAGACAATATACTGTATACACACACCAGGGGTAACGAGGGGAACAGGGAACAGCAGGGTGGAACAGGTGGAGCAAATCAGGGATGATGAGACAAGGGAAGCAAAGCTAAACTGAACACATGGCACAAGAGACGAGAGACCGTCAAAATCAAACAGGAAGCAACTAAACAGGGAAACGCCTAAC
>VUQI01060396.1:82884-94698 GCA_015106735.1 Paratilapia polleni | reverse complement strand
CTTCCCCCTCTCCCCCCCCCCCCCGCCCCCCCCCCCCCCCCCCCCCCCTGTCCTCCCCATCTCCCTCCCTGTTAGCCTGGGCCTCTTAGGGAGGTAGGAGGGTGGGTGGGGGCTCCAAGGTTAAGGCTTAGTGCGCCTGAGGAAGCCTGTAGTGTATCAGACTTCAGACCCATTGACTTGACTCAAAGGAGACCAGGAAGTTGTTAAAAATCACCTCTGGTAAAAGGATTAAGACTCAAACTGCCGCGTTTACCCTGAGAGGACGTTAAGGTGCTCACAGATAACTCACAACTCACTGACAGATAAGAAGAAAGAAATAGGAGCATAATAACGGACTGTTAGTTAACTTCTGTTCAAGGTCTTGGACATAGGCTCTGTTGATGTATACATTCTCATTTACAGTGTAAATTACACATGTGATGAAGTTAACTGCTGAAAGAAGTAAATGCACAATAGCTGAAGACATAAGTGTCACAAGCCTCCTCTTTGATCGATACCTGATAAAGAGTAAAGTCACGGGAGCCAAGGAGAACATTGATCTCAGCTAGCTGGAGCTTCTAAGAGCATTTCAAGTCCTTGGTGCTTTGACTGTTGAGCTGCAGCTTGCACACTGATCACAGCAATAGCCCCTGGAGGACTTTGTTATCACACAGTCAGAACAACAGATGCCTTTCACATCCAGTTTGCTGTCTCTCAGTCAATCGGGTCTATTGCAGAAACGCATGGTCGGTCTGTGTGGTTGTTGCTGAAGGATGTTTTTTAATTTTTAACACTAGCTCTGTAATTATGAGTCGCAGGGAACGTCTGTCTACCCTAACCATGTCCTGTGTGGTGAGTGTGACCTCATAATTCACAGAGAGCTTTGATTCTCTGTCTAGCAGAGGGCAGCCATAAAGCTTTGGGAAAACAAAAGCGTGTTTAGCCCGAGGGCAGATAGCTCATCTCCCTTTAGATAATCCTGCTGATAGAGGAGGCAAGGCAGCGCTGTTTAGACAGCTCAGCTAACTCGCAGCTCATCTTTGTTTGTGCTGGTTGAGACATTATTTTCACTCATTGTCCAAGTCCCCTTGAAGATGCGTAACTTTGAGCCGTAGGATTGAACCCGTGGCCTTGTAGTGCCTTAACACAGGTCAGGTGCAAGTCTTGAAAGCAAGACAGCATCTGGTGTTTATTAAAAAAAAAAACAACAACTTTATACCGCATTGTTATGGTTTAACTTTATATCTTCATTTTTATCAATCTCCCAAAGAGATCTGAAGCCAGCTGAATTTTAATTTATAATTATAGTGACAAGTACTGTCTGTCCATTGCTGATATAACAGATATCAACATTAAAACCCTGGATGCATCAGATTATTATTGTTTCTTTTGTTGATCTCAACCAGTGTTGTTTACTCTGAAACAACGCTGTGACTTCATTTGCAATCTCTGGCAGATATCATTTGCTTGAGGAAACTCATCCATGTTTAACTTGCTTTCGTGATGTGACAAGCTTAGAAAAATAAACTACACTGTCTACTGTCTCTGTGATAAAGGAAGATAATCAGTGCACCAGTATGGCTTTTTAATTTCTTTTCTTTTCCTTTTTTTAGTTTTTGGAAGGTGTAAACTAAATCAAACTTTAATTTGCTAGATTTATTTATAATAATTAAAAAGACAACCCAACTCTGTCTTGATTGTATTCCAAAGTATATAAATCAATATAATGGAAATAAATAAATAAATAAATAAAGAGGAAGATTGCATGTGTATTGTGCTGCGTGGAAATAACCTTGTAGTTTATGAGAATAGTAAACTGACATGTTGCAGTACTCATTCTCCATTGCAACACACAGTAAGACAAAATAGTTTGTTTTTAAGTGCTGAGGTAGAAGGAGTGAATGTGCACCAAGGAGAGTAAAGTAGTTACAAAGGAAAAAGGAATACCATGTGTGCTCGTATGTCCGTGTGTATATGTACATGCGTGTCCTTGTGTGTGCATTGAAGGATGGTGGTGAGAGTGTTGTGTTTCACAGTTTTTTGCCATGATGCACTGCTTTATTATTCTGCACAAGGGGCACTTCACATGCGGAATGGGTTCTCTTTGATATCGACAGCAGCTTGAGGGAGAGAGTGCACTCAAAAACAGGCGAGGGCGAATTTATTCTGGGGAAAAAACAGATAGTTGTGTACTTCCCTGGCAGTGGTTGCCACACGTAGGAAGAGCCAACCGCTTTGATGCTCCAGCGGTGACACTCCACACGCTAATGAAATATGGTAATTACAGCCACATGAAAGCCCTTCTAAACAGAGCTGGAGAAAGGGTATAAAAAACAAATATGACTTTATCCAAAGATACCCACTGTGATTAATTCTCCTTTTCATAAACATATATTTTATGCCGTTCAATTGTTACAAAGCAGTGTGGGCCATCAGTTGACCCAGGAGCAGGCGAGGGGGAAAGGTCTGCTGATTAAGAACGCTATTGTTCGCTTTCAATAGAAGACGCTGTCTGCTGGAGAACACAGGATGGAGACGTGTCAAAAGAAAAGATCCCATAAGAGAGCGCTCTCTGTGCTGTTCTAACTTGGGCCATTTTCTTTGCAGGAGCAGATTTTTTTTTTTTTTTTTTTGAAATTCACCCAATCTAGACTGTAAAACTTGGCTCAATCAAACACCTTAGGAGACTGATTGGTGGAAAACTGGTAATTTGATTGAGGGAGGTAAGACATTTAAAGGAAAGTATTATATTTAAAGTTTACACAATAGAAATTTGAGCAATATGCTTGCATTTTTCACCCAGGCTCTAGGAGCCACTGATTTCCATGGGGAGCCCCGGAGCTTGATACAATATCAGTTACTTTTTTTGACAACACAAATGGTTTTATGATTGCACTGAAGGCAGTTGACTGTGGCAGATTCTGGGTTTGGCAGTAGGTGTGTTGGACATGAATTTGGTCTCTCTGCACATAAAGACAGATCACATGAGAGTAATTTGGCTATATATGTGGGAAAAACAGGTATGGCATAAGGGTTGGGTGTGATCACAGTAGAACAACAAAACTTGTTCATTCATCTAGGAGTTAAGTTGAGATAACTTTTAGCAAATGTGAATAATGGATAGCAAGTGTAGGTAGAGAAACAATAAAGACCACATGTAAAGGCATACACTGTCATAACCCGGCAGCAAAACTACTTTTCTACTCAAATATTTTAAGGTTATATTAGAGTGGAAATCTGTGAAGTGACCTGATGCAATGCATGTCACTCAAGAGGAGAGCAGGGAGATGGTAGTGGGTAAGAGAATTCAAGGGGTGGGGGAGGCCATGTGTTTGACCATCAGTGTTTGCTCACAGTCAGACGGTGGAGCAGCCCCTCATCCCACAAACACTTTCGCCTTGCTGACTGGCTCTCCCAAGGGATGGCGCTAGAGGTCAGGGAGAAGGTGGGGGTCAAATGGGCTCTGATAGGTCCTGCTAATAGGACGGTGTGTGTTTTTGTGTGTGCATGCCTGTCTGAATAGGGTTGTGTGGGTCTAACTGGGGCTAAAAGCTAAGCGAACAAATGCACAGCCATCAGCACACAAGAACACACATACACACAAAGTCATGCACGCTGTATGCATGCATGCGCAGTCTTTAAGGTCAGAGCGTGGGGTGAGAATGTTAAATGGCCAGGCTTGGGACATCAAATATTTTCCTTCCCATCACTATCAGCAAACCATCTGCCTGAAATCTTTAAGTGCGTGTGTGCGTGTGTGTGTGAGTTTGTGTGCATGCAGCAACATATACAGGTTTAGCTGATCAAACTACTGAGACAAGTTAGCTTTATTAGAGCATACACAGAGTCAGAATGACATACAGACATGCAGGCAGACAGACAGATAGGCAGGGTAAGTGTGTGGGCGCCAGCAGTCGTGGCGCAGGAGACAGACAGATGGAGTTTTGGGTGCAGACTGTTCAGATAGGAGCTCATTCCCACCCTGTGTTTTTAATACCTCCAGCTCCTTTTATCGCCCTCCTCCAGGTGTATCCAGGTAACTCCAAGGCCAGGCCACTCTTAAAACCTCAACAGTCAAGGTAACAGGTAATTGCAGAATGGTACTCGTAAAACGGCCTGTTTGTCTACAGCTGAACTCCACCCTGCTTGTTTTAGATGCCAAACTTGGAGAGACAGGAAGTAAAAGTGTGTAAGGCCATGGTGTGGTAATGCTGCTTGCTCTGTATTTAATGTTTCATCCCACCTCAGTTTTTCCCATCTTCTACCTTCATACCAGTCCTATTCCACTGTCTGCTTGCCTTCCTTGTTTTCACTTTTCAGCCTTTAACTTGAGTTATTCTTTTTCTTTTTTTAAATCTTTCCTACTGTCTTTATCTATCCCGCTCCCCCTTCAGTGCCCATATTTCTCTGACTTTATGAGTAACACTGACTCCCTCCCTCTTTTAATGTTTGATTCCAGGTGATAAGAGAAGACTGAGAGATGAGTCTGACTGCACCAGTTAATGTGGTCAAAGGTCAGAGGCTGTACTAGGGAGTGGGGAGGGTGTCTGCAGATAGTCAGTCCAAGTTAAAACTGGACCATGATCAGCTTTTGGACCATGAAGTGTAGATGGTGGCTCTGAGCCAAGCTGTCTGCACACAAGCCAAGAAAACATACATATTGAAGCAATTGTCCATATCTGCGTGAAGAGTCATTATCTGACAATCTATCAAGATACTGATCAAGAGTTTGTATATATCTACTGTCACATGTACTTACACTCTAAAGGTAAGATTAGATAAGATTACTACTTCTCTTTGCACACAGGCCAATAAATACACAAGTGTGCACACCTGTACGTGCACATACACTAATGCATGTGAACTGCTGCCTGTAGGTTCTACTTTAAATATACTTAGAAAAGCTGCATACAGACAAATATGTGCACATTTTCTGTAGTGCATGAATGACTGTAATGTCACGCACACTGTACAGTTTACTGTCAAACAAAGTCACAGTTCATCTCCTCACCCCTCAACAATCACTTGTTTGTTTCAGACCACAAACAAACAACACACTCCCCAACATAGTGGTCATTGACACAGACCAAAACTAAACCCTCCACTGGCTCTTTGCTTTACCCTCCCTTACTCTTCATCTTTTCCTCTCTTGTCCTCCCCAACCTCTCTCCCTCTTTGTCCCTATTTCTCTCTCTCTCAGTTTTCATCTGATTTCATTTCTCGTCCTGATCCGGCCATTATAAATTCATTGTATGCTGTCATGGCTGATTGAAGTGATGGGCTGATTCCTCAGAGCTTCCTGCCTGATGGAGGGTGCTATAGCAAATAGCCCAATGGGTCTGTTTAGATAACACTGACCTCTCACAAACCATTGCCACATCTGCTGTGAGTGAGCTTTGTGAGACTCACTGTCATCGCTGAGTGAAAGGACAATGGACAAAAAATAAAATGGGGAAATGAAAAATACAAACAAAAAACAGGAGCAGACTGAGTTAAAGAAAGAAAGATGATGTTAGAAAAAATTAAAAGAAAAAAAGAAGATGAGGGTGGAGGGGGTTAAAAAGGAAGAGCAAAGGGGAGATCTCGGGTGGGCAATGATTTTAAGCGTATTGTCACTCCCACCTGCCCTCTCCATGAACAAAAGTGTTAGTCATCATCAGGGTGAATTGTGAGGGGAGACAAGGGGCTGCTTCGTTGGTCCCCCTGATCTGCATTCTGCCCATGGGGTTACCAGGGTAACGAGTACAGTAGACAGAGGGAGGAGGAGGGAGAGGGGGGCACGGAGAGGGCACTCACCCTTTTCCTTGGAAATGGATATTCATGCCTTTGTTCTGCTGGGGTTATGATCGTGTTGATTAGGGAAAAAAAATTGTTTAAACAGCCCGTCCTCTCTCCTGGCCTCAGATATCATGTAGCCGACCGGACTTCACCTGGTGAGCAGATCAGCATTCAAACACCAGTACTCATTAAAAACAAGGAGATAATGGAATGCACACTAATAAACAGCAGATACATATCAGACATTTTTTGAAAGAGGAAGTGACGAGGGGTGGCTCTGTTTTCTTTTTTTTTTTCCCCCAATAGTCCACTGACCTTCTTTGACTGGTCATTCTCTGCAAAATTACCTGGTACTTGTGCTTATGTCTGTCCATGAGCAATGTCCTCTGTTGCTCAAAGATGTATTTCTGTAAATATTTCTGTAAATGTAGATATCTCCTTCCTGCTACACACAACTTCATAAGCATCTGTGTATACATAGAGACATGTGGAAAATTATAGGAAAAACAATGTATCTTTGAAATGTGTTGAATAACTTTGATGCACCTTGGCCATGATTCCACAAATTTCTGCAACTCCAATGTAGGGACTGGACACAAAAAGCTATTCCCTCATGTGGTACTTTGATGATGGTGGAGAGTGCTGTTGGTCCAAATTCTTGCATAGGTGCTGAACTGGCCAGAGGTCTAGAGACTGCAAAGGCCATAGCGAATTCATACTCAAACCACTCAGTGACCCCCTCAAGCCATGTGGATGGGGGCACTGTCATCCTGGAAGAGACCACTCCCATAAGAATTGAAATGTTGCATCATGAGATAAATGTTTTCCATCAGAATGACTCTGCATTGGTTTGCAGTGTCTTTTCCTTATAAGTTCACAAGTAGGCCCAAACTATACCAGCAAAATGCGCCCCACATAATGAGGGGGTGCCCAAAGGGAGGGTATGAGGTGGCACTGACCCCCCCAAAATATGATGGAATGTGACTGAAGTAAAGTTTAACTTAATTGTATTTTAAATATTTGTATGCTACTTTCTGCTTCTTTTAATTTTGGATGCAAATATCTTACTTTGTAATTCATGACATTTATTCCTAAGCTTTAGTTACTTGTTATGTAGCAAATTTTGAAATATAAATCTGCAAAAAAATATTTTGTATTATTATAGATAAAGCTCCCCAGGAGTAATAGTAATTAAAACCATCTCCAGCTGCAAAATTAAAGCAATATACACATTAATACATCAATAATTATGATCCAGTAATGTAGTGTATATGATTCTGAAAAGGGTCATTCTGCATAATGAGTTTTGTGCTATTGCTTTACCTGTGCCAGCCCATATAAAACACTGTGGAAACGTCCCATCATGAAAATCCCTCACTGTAGGGGTCAAGGGTCAGATTTTTCCTTTAATTTGTCACCCATCTGGCATGTGGATGCTGGTAGTTACCCTGTAAGTTTGCTCAGTAGTATTTGTGCAGCATGTATCTAGGTCCATATCTGTGGTCTTGTTTAAGTACCCACTTTATGATCCACATCAGAACACACATACTCTTTAAGTGAACATTTGAAAATAATGATTCTGGGTGTTATGCAAGTCTTTGTACACACTGAGCATGTCTTAAAATTACAGGGGGCAATGTTGCAGCTCATCTTTGAAAGCTGGGGGCTGTAAAACATCATTGTAACTCTCTCATGTGATTTACAATCACACCATTAAAAGACCATGGGCCACATAGGCTAGAGGAGTGTAAGCAGACAGTATGCTCTCTTTCTCTTCTGACACAGCACAGAAAACAGGGCACTCCTCACTCCAAGGAGTGCAGCTGCCCTAAGATAATGTTTTTCTTTAATTAAACTATCTCTGCCACACAGAAGTGGGGGAGAAGGCTTTGAAGCATGGCAATCTTCAGTACATAGATGAACATGAATAAATGAAAACAATACATTGTAAGCTATGAGGCATTTCTTTTGAGCTAGAAGTGTTGCACATTAATAATCTGGGTCCTGTGTGTGCACTTTCCAGACTGATGGCCAATTAAAACAACCTGCCTTTTAGACAAAACAAGAACCTGATGCCTGCAGTCTCAGTTATGAATCAAGCATCAACCATTACAGGAATAAGATCAGCCTACTTCAACTTATAAGATTAAAACTTGGAACATAAGTTTATCTGTATTAAACACTGTGCACAAGCAAACATGGAGGCCTCACCACTGTAAAATAACTTAAACAACCTGTAAAAGCAGTATTTTATTAAACCTGCACAAACTCAAGATAAGCTGCGCTGGAATAAATACACATACATTTATTGTGTGTGTGTGTGTGTGTGTGTGTGTGTGTGTGTATATGTAAAAAAGGATCCCAACAGTTTAGTTTTAATTATGCTGATAAAGTTGCTTTTATTCGTTGCTAATCATTTGGAATAATATTATTGTTGTTAGACTTACATGTAACCTGCCATTCTTGCAGAATTCAATTAATACATTTATGAATGAATGTTTCACTGGCTAAGCGTTTTGTGCCAAATTTATATTTATATAAATATCACGGCACTAAATATAAATGATTAAAAAATGTGCAACAGACAATTATATAGGCTAAAACAATTTATTGGCGGTTACATTTATGGCAGAATTCTTTTACGATTACTCTGTGAGGATGATCGCTTGATGCAGTGCAGTAATTTAAGCAGGCACATTCTGCCGTCTGTAATTTCTGTCAGTTCAAGAAATCACAGGTCAGACCGACAGGTCTACTGCTGAGATTTGAGAGTAATAATTCCGCTGTCTCCGTGTTGATTCGTGTCATGCGGTTTCGTCTGCATCTGCTGCATGCTTGACAGAAAGTTGGCGCACAGACCACAGTCCGGTTTACAGACAAAAAAATAAATAAATATATAAATCACCGCAAACAAAGTGAGGATTTTTGTCAGCGCTCAAACAAGTTCTTATCAGGTGGCCTGTTAGTCCTATGCCTTCCTGTTGATAACACGTCGCTGTTCATTTGTTTGACCTGTGCTTACTGCTGATGCTGTTCAGCTGCTAGGCTCTCTCTATTATCTTAATGTAATTTATGGAGCGACTTGTACTTCATCCTGCAGACGCTAGGAGGAGGTGTGCATGAAGACAGACTCCTGCAATTCCTCTGCAAAAGACCTTTCTGCAGAGGTCTGACAGAAAGCACAGGTGGAATTAATGATGGATCCTAAGTGTATCAGTAAGCCATGGTAATGGCCCAGCATGCACAAAGGCTTTCCCTCAAGTGGAATGCAGATATCACGAATAACTTACACCTGCGCTTCTCCTACTGTGACAAGTCATAATGTCTGCCGTGAAAAAGTGTACAGGATACACCACATTAAAAACGAGTTAAAAAGCAGAAGTTTACGTAGGGTTATACCGATGACTGTATTAGTGCTCAGTGATTCTGTCCACGCGTAAACTTCAAGAGGGGTCAAAATATTTGGAAATACACTTTGAGAGTAGAATTAAATATTAAAGTATATGTATATAACCCTTTTTAGGACACAATCTGTGTCAAAAAACTTTATTCAGAAAATAATAATGTGGAGGGGCTTCTAGAAAAAGAGCCGAAGGGAAAAATGTCATTTAGGATTCGAGATTTCCATTTGGTCGCCTGAAAGAGACTTAACGCCAATTGTCCTGCTGGTCATCTCGCAGGATAGAATGCAAATGCAGGGGTCTATAGGGCCTGGTGCGGGAAAGCCATTGATTTGAGATGAATACAGTGGCTACTCTCAGGCCCTTCACAGTTATTAGGACTAATAGAGAAACATAAAATAGTGAGCGAGAGAAGCACAGATCCGCACAAATGCTCTAAATAGCTGGCTACTCCACAGGCCTCTCGGAGAGTTTGGCTTGCAATTTGCATTCCTTTGTGTGACAACTTGTAATCCTCCCCTCAGCATGCCAAGAAACACACAACAGATTTATTGTCCCAGTCAACAAATCGTTTAGGTCATCCCAAACCTATTACAGCCTAATGCAGTGGGATCCCAAACCCCCTCCACCCCACACCCCCAATGCACCGCCTTGTCTCAACCACTGGAGACTTGCAAATACAAACTCTGTACGGCCAGGGCCCCACGGCTCTACCGCTTTGTTGGCCCCCGGTCTATTCAGACTCGATGTACTTCTGGAGCTTTATACCTTCTCAGTGCAGCCTAGAAGGCTGGGAGGGACAGAAATATGGCTGAGACTCAGACAGTTTGGTGTCGGGATAGACGTGCGAGACGGACTTGAGGTTTTCACCGCTGCAGGCCCACACAAGTTGTGCTCAGATTTCATACGTGTACGTTGTAATATTGTGGGGGGGGGGAAAGGCATGTTTATTGCTGAAGAACAGCTTCAAAACAGGGTCAGTGTCACATCCAACCAAGAGCCTGGAACTGATTTTACCCTTAAAAAAGTTACATTTAGAAAACAAATCACACAAAACAGAAAACAGGGTAATTTTCCTTTTTATCAAATACTATGTAAAATTGCTGTTAGTCTCGGTGATTGTTCCCCTTTTAGTTCATTCTATCTTTGTCATTGTGGTTTCTTCTTTTATTGTGTTCATTATTGCGCTCCATCTTCCACTTTCAAGCTTAGGCAGTCCAGCTAAAGTAAATCATCACACGTCATATAGTTTTTGGATAGTATGACCTAAGCATAATGACAGTTGTTTGGTCCTGTTATTGTGTTTGATGGAGCGAAACCACATCCTCACGTGTTTGCAGGAAAACACTGACAAAGCTGTATTTTTGCTTGTCTGGAACAGGCGTGACTGACCGACTAACTGCTGGTTGTTTGTTCTGTGTGACAGAGAGGAGAGGAGGATGTTTTTCAGATTTTTCTGTTTTTAGATTAGATAGATAGATAGATAGATTTACGCAAGATTTTACGCAAATGTTTCATATAATATATAATTTAAAGCTAAATAGACTGCAGAAGAGAAGAGAAATTAGTTAGCGAGTTGAATTAAATTGAACTGAATTCATATGAACTGAACTGAGAATAAAGCACAGTTAATAAAAGAGTGAGAGGCTACACAGAAAGAGAGACCACAGCCCATCTGTGTGTCTCGGCCTCGCTCTGCAGGACTCAAACGCAGGGTCAGACCAGAGAGAAAGAGAGACGGGGGAAGATCTCTCCCCCACCAGACATCTTCCCACAAACACAACGGGCCTTTGATTCGTTTGTTTGGACACACACACTCATGTCTAATTGTTGTTTTTCTTTTTTAGCGTGCCCCACAAGGCGCACATGCATCATGCAGGACAGGCAGCGCATATGGCATCGGTACTCCTCTAAAACCACACTAAACAGCTCTGCGCAGGGCCAGCGTTTCCCATTGCATGCAGAGCGCCAGGCTCGGGCTTGTGGCCCGACAAGCATCATTCTCTCTCTATGGAGATCAACACAGCCATAATTATAACAGAAGTAATGTTCGTTTTAGCATCAATGAAGAAGAACCCTGAAAAATACATCCTGCGTCTTAACGAGCCGCGTAGTCACGCATCCATTCTTAAAATTGTAATATCGGTAAAAAATAAATAAAAATTTGATAAAGCTGATTTCTGCTAAATTAGGGTCGTTTTTCTATATTGTAGGCATGTGATCAGCCAAGTTTTACCTTTGTTCTAATAACTATGGCTTTTTCTTAGGGGGAAGTCAGTTCAAAATCTGGATCAAGTGCGGGAATTTATGACACCTTAGGGCTTAATATGGGGCAAAATTACTTGTTTAAATGAGTAAGTCTATCAGAGACAGTGTGCAACTGTGCGGCAATGATCCGTTCATTATTCTGAAACACTAATGACACGAGAGGATTGGTAAGGTAAATTATAGCCGATTCAGGCTGCCTTTAATTGTCTGCCTGCTGCTAGGCTGCACACATCAGCAGCCCCTCCTCGTTTGTCATAACTTCACTCCCGCATTCAGTATTTTTTCTCCTGCCAACAAAGGCGGATCTGACTACATTTAACACCCATTCTCGAGGTCCAGCAGAGGCCGGACTCATTCTTTTTTTTTTTTTTTTTAATTTCTGCCTTTT
>VUQI01060396.1:46836-82864 GCA_015106735.1 Paratilapia polleni | reverse complement strand
CACCAGCCTCTTTTTTTTTTTTTTTTTTTTTAAATTCTGCCCTAATCCGTCTTTATCCGTATTTAAACGTGATTACCGAGAAGCGACATTATGCAGGTGAATGAAGGGGTTAAGAAAATAATTCTCCATCATTGTACCACGCGTACAAGGGCTGCATCATGTGGTCAAGGCTGAAACACATGTTCTTCATTTCCATACAGTCACTTACTCCACTGTGACCACAAAATAACATCATCCATTAGACATAATTCACAAATGACATTAAAAAAACCTTTCATTAACATAACCCAGCCGAAATATTTCATTTGAATAAATAGGACTAAATTTAGATCAAAACGAGCGTATTATTTATTTATTAAAAAATATTAAATTTTTTATAATGTATAAAATAAATCATAGCTATTTACTACTATTATTATTATTATTATTATTATTATTATTATTATTATTATTATTATTATTATTGTCCTTGCGAAATAATTCCATAGGCTAGGCCAACACCCAAAAAGCAGGAGGGGGGAGCGCCAGTACATTTTACAAGTGTTTTACATCTAACGGAATGACTTACATGAAGGTGCAGCTGCAGGTCCGTAGAAGTGGCGCTGGTATTAATTTATTTTGTCAAATTTAATTTTCTCTCGGACTGCGTCAAGGCCAATGAAGCCTAGCTTTGGAGGGATGTTTGTAGTTGTGCTTGGCAAAGAAAGCTGGCGAACTTTTAAGATCGCACGAACTCGTGTTTCAAAGAACACTTTGATGAGTTTATTTCATTTTTTAATATAATTTCTCAGCGACTGAGCTTCGCAGAATTTGCTATAAATATACCGGTCTGTATAGAGCAGTATTTATTACAGCGATATGTTCACATTCACACCAGAGTTGGACAGCCTGGCGTTTGGTTTATGGGGCATTTTACAATATATTTGAGAAAACTGCATTTGAGAAAAAAATAAAATAAAATTATAGATAGATAGATAGATAGATAGATAGATATAATACGTTTAAATAATTGTAAACAAAATAAATAACGAAAAAGAAAAGGGGTCAGAACGACAGCATCTCATTTGGAATTAAGGGCCTAGATTAAACACGTCTCCCTCGAGGCAAATGTGAAGCCAGAATGACCTAAGCGACATGGTTTTCGTCTGAATACATTAGTCTGGCCACACGGCTGCTTGCACACATGCCCTTGGTTAGGTCGTCTCCTTTCGTAGATTTCCCACAGATTTTTCGGTAACTCAATCTGTCGACAATCAATACGCTGCCCAGAGCCTATTGAATAAATACATTATTCAATTATTTGGAAAACTGCAGAGTGCGCTGCTTTTTCATCTCATCAGACGACGAAATGTAATGTTGAGTCGATCCTCTTGGTAGTTCTTCAAATGTTTAGCAAATTAATTCAGAAAGAAATGTTACTTTAAGTAGACTTTTGGCACCACAATCTCTAATCAGCACAAGTTATCAAATGTGAGTTATCTGGCCCTGCCAGAGGAGTATATTCCACTGAGTCAGACTCAGTATGGTAGTTGAGAAGCAGGTGGTTTCTCTTGGTTCTTGAAGGGTCCCACTATGGGCTTAAGGACACAGTCATCCTGGGTTCCCCATTCTGCAGGCCTGCTTCACCTCCTCTCTCTCCACGATGGCCTGCTGCTCTCCCCTCCCTCCTTCTCCTCTTCTTGGGCCTTTGATCAAAGCTGGCCTCTCTGCCACAGCTGCCCATCAGGGGGCTCCTCACCCTCACCTACAACAACACTGCCTGCTGGGCGTCCTTCTCTGAAGCACACACAGCCACAAACATACAGGGGCAAATGCAGGAACCCACACGCAGATTCACACACAGATCGGGCCTCCCATTTCAACTCCCCCACAAAAAAATATTATTAATCTCTAAGGACAAAGCAAGTCAGATGAAAACTTGGATACAAAGATAACATTTTAAACCCAAGAAATGCTAACTTATTTTTGCATGCATGTGTGGAAAACACATAGGAGTATATGTGTGTAAGAATGAGTGTGTGTGTTTGTGTGTTTTGAGTATGCTGAAGATTTCCAAAAGGCTTCACAAATTCACACAGGTTCATTTGTTTTTACAGAGTGAAAGAGACAGGGAATATTACCCAGAGTACATGCTATGCTTTGAATGGGCAAACACATTATGTGCTGGGAGCTGCATTTTCAACATACAAACAGACACCAGAACAAACAAGCACCACAGCTTGCTTGCATATGTAAAACTGTACTTGGGTCCACCTGTAAGCTTTTATCTGAAGGTCTGGTGCCCAAGTTACTTCCTCTTTTGTGCTTGACCTCAAAGTTCCTCTCATCTGGCATGTCTACCCCCAATTATAGACACAAGAAACACTTTGGTCTGCCTTCCAGTGGCACTGAGAGCATCCTGGTACATAATTTTTTATAATCTCTTATGCTCTCCTCATTGTGGTGGCAAATGTTAGTTGACTTCTTTTGTGTTTCTTGATGGCGAGTTGTTGGTTTCTCTTTGAAAACCCACAGTTCCTCCTCAGAACTGGAAGTAATCCTGTTGAAACATCTGGTGATGACTCAGGCTGCATATCAGATACACATCACATGTGATTCATTATCCTGAGGTTGGCCTGTCCCGGGCAAATTGGACTTTGTATATTTTCAGACGGTCCCATACATATACATGGGACCCGGCTGTGATGACACATCGGCCCGATGAAAGTGTTTCCAGTGTTTGTGTCCCAGTTCAAAGAGGCTGATGGGAACCTCCACTGGTGATGTGACACAGGAAGCACCTTGGGCCAATCCTCTCCACCCTCACCTGCTCCCCAAAAGCCCCTGTCACCCTGTTAGCCCAACAGCGCTGGGGTCAATTAACTAATTAAGTGCCAATTAAAGCATTAACTGTTTCCCAGAGGTTGTGAGGTAGCACGGGGGTGGGACATGGAGCAGGTGGCCACGGGGCTGAACAAGTATGAAAGGGTTTTATTTCCTAAAA
This sequence comes from Paratilapia polleni, assembly GCA_015106735.1. Classification (NCBI taxonomy): domain Eukaryota; kingdom Metazoa; phylum Chordata; class Actinopteri; order Cichliformes; family Cichlidae; genus Paratilapia; species Paratilapia polleni. The sequence goes on along the minus strand of VUQI01060396.1, from coordinate 79,881 downwards.
CACAATGACAAAGGAGAAGGTTGGCCACTGCAGCAGGAGTGGTTGACATCAGTATATTTATCCTGCTATCACTGCACAGTTAAATTAAACAAAGACTTTTTTTCCAATCCTGTTTTGTTTCTTTAAAGTCAGGAGCCAGTAATGACTTCAAATTTACAAACTTAATCTATAAATAAATGAATTCAATATTTTTGCAGTTTTACAAAGTTAACATCAGTGTTTTTTTAGTACACAGTACTGTGCAAAAGTCTTGAGCCACCGCTCATTTCTTTATATTTTGCTTACAAGCAGGCAGACTTTGTTGTAATTTTTTAAAGTGGTCTTGAGCAATAGTTCTCCAGGTTTCCTGAAGGTCTTTCAAAGTTTTTCTTTGGACATTGGCTGCTTTTTCACTCATTTTCAGTCCAGTCCTTGTACCTGACCATTTTCAAAGGAATGTGTTTTTTTTGTTTGTTAAGCCACTTACCACTGACCTATGAATTATTCAAGTATAAAAAAATGAACCTAACTTAAGAGATAAACCAGTGTTGTGTCTATACATAACAGACAACTTAGCAAAGAACCCATTTTAAATTGTATCTTTAGGCACTTTGTTACTAGCAACCTGACACAAAAACACATAATTTGTTCCCATTTACTTAGCTGAATCTATGAAAAATGCCAAATATAATACAGTTTGACAGGCATAACAGTATTTTTACACCAACGAGGTGATTCCCAAACTGCGATTAGCCAAAAACTTGGCATATCTCAGCATGGTGTGCAGTGTGTCCTTAAAAACTTTGAGGAAACTGGACAAGTGGAGGCCAAAAGAAGAAGTGGCAGGCCTAAAAACTATCTACCTTCAGTTGATCCATCTACTCTTTGTCAAGGCCTCATCAGAAATCGTCTCAGTGGAAGGGTGACTGTCAAGAAGCCATTGTTAAGGAAGGGAAACAGTGAGAAAAGGGAGAGAGGTACAGCAGTGAATCTCTACAGCCATCTGTAAACCACAGTGGAGGCTCTGTCATGGTTTGGGGCTGCATTTCAGCCAGTGGTGTTGGAGATCTTGTCAAAATTGATGGAATTATGAATACAGAAAAGTACCCTCATATTTTGATCCACCATGCAATACCACCTAGAAAGAGTCTGATTTTTAATGGCTTCATTTTTCAGCGTGACAATGATCGCAAACAGAACAAAAGGCAGCCAACATCCAGAGAAGAGCTTCGGATGTCCTTCAAGAAGCCTGAAGAACTATTCCTGAAGACTCCTTATTTATGTATTTATTTATTTACATTTGTGCTGAACAATAATAAAAGCAAGAAATATGAAAAGTTAAAAAAAATAGAATGGATTTAAAGCAATTTCAAAAGAATGAGGAAAAAGAAGGAAAAACCAACACATATGCACTCTTGGGCATTAAAAAACAGAAAAAGATTAGATGAAGGCATTAGCAGTTAGAAAACGATAATAAACGATAAAAAAAATACGTTTTAAGAAGAGATTTAAAACAGGTTACAGAGTTTGCCCACCTGAGATCCTCAGGCAGTTTCCATAGTTGTGGGGCCCAGACTGCAAAGGCTCGATCACCTTTAGTGACAAAACGAGCCTTTGAAACCACTAACAAGGCTATGCCGGAAGATCTCAGGCAGCAGCCAGGCTCATATGGAGTCAGCATCTCACAGATATATGCAGTGGTCTGGCCATGCAGGGCTTTGAATCCAGCAATAAAATCTTAAAATCAATTCTAAAGCCAGCAGGTAGCCAGTGAAGGGCTGCAAGGACTGGTGTAATGTGGTCGCTCCTTTTGCTACGTGTTAAAAGCCTGGTAGCAGCATTTTGAATTATTGCAGTCTGTGTAATGTTACGATAATTGACGCCTGAGTAAAGTGCCTTACAGTAATCAAGTCTGTTAGAAACGAGAGCATGGATGACCTTTTCTTAATCGGACTGTGACAGGAATGAGCAAATTTTTGATATCTGTCTAAGCTGAATGAAACAGGACTGCATGGGTTTATACACCTGTGTATCAAAAGAGAGGTCAGAGTCAAAGATTACCCCTAAATTGCACGCCTCATTGCAAACATGTCTTGATATAAAGCCCAAAGTCAAGGTCAAAAGTATTGCTAGTGCTGGGGGAGGAAGGTGTAATTATGATTATTTCAGTTTTGGAGTCATTCAGCTTAAGAAAGTTTTTGGACATCCAGACTCTAACATCATCCAGACAAGGCCTAATGTGTGAGATATCATCAGTACCAGGTTTTAATGGGATATAGAGTTGTGTATCGTCAGTGTAGCAATGAAAATCTAGGCCGTATCTCTGAAGGATTTGTCTGAGGGGTAGCGTGTAGATTGAGAGGACCCAAGACAGACTCCTGGGGGACCCCACAAGAGAGAGGAGCACAAGAAGATGAGGCATCACCAATCCTTACAGAAAATGACCTATTGGATAGATATGAGATAAACCAATCCAGTGCCACATCACTAATGCCAACATAGTTATTCAGATGACTGATTAAAATATTGTGATCAACAGTATCAAAGGGTGAGCTGAGATCAAACAGAATTAAAATAGAGAATAGCCCAGAGTCAGCAGTGAGCAGCTCTCAGTGCTATGATGTGAGCGAAACCCAGATTGAACTTTTTCAAAGATTTGGTTGTCATTCATATAAAGAATCAACTGAGTGGCCACAGTTTTTTCTAATATTTTGGATAAAAATGGCAGTTTGGAAATGGTCCAAAATTACTTAAAACTGAGGGATCCAAAGAGAGTTTCTTTAAAAGGGGGTAGACTGTTACATGTTTAAAACAGGAAGGGAAAACCCCAGATGACTTTAAGAAATTACAAGAAAGCTCTTCGGGGTGTGTTGAAGAATAAAAATAGTCATATCAAATATGGACTTTCAAGCTCGTTAGAGCTGTCCAAACTCTAACGGGCCTGTTTTTGTCTTATATATTGTATTGTATATGTATTTCCATGTATCTTTGCATGTTTCAATAAATTGCTGCACCTATTTCCCATTTTCCTAGAAAATGTAAAGAAATGAGGGGTGGCTCAAGACTTTTACACAGCACTGTATGTAAAAATCAGCAAACCAAAATGCTAAATGGTTGTCTGTTTACGTGGATCCTGTCATACAACAGTGCCAAGAAGTTAAAGGCAAACACAAGGCAGTTTCTGAAAGTAAATTAAATATCCTTATCTTCCTGATATCATGTGAGTTATTCTTACTGGGTAAAGTCCACCCATCTGGCACTTCATGCAGGTTAAAACATGCAGCAGGAATCATTTCTGAACACTACTCAACCCAAGTCTGGCTCAGTTATGCCTCATGTAGACACAACTACTGTAACACCTTGGGCTCTCTGTTGAATACACTGTTTTCTATGTGACTTTTTTCCCCCACGGACCCCTGCTGCTAGTATGGACTGTGTTTAAACCTTAAACGGTCAAAGTTGAAGGGGGAACAGAAAGTCAATGAGGTAAAAAGCATAAAAGACGATATCCTTATTTCTTCCGAGGGGTGAATGTACAGGATGCAGAGTGGATACATAAGTAGTAGTGCATGTCCATGTAAAGGTCCCTTGTAGAGTTGTGGTCAATTTGCTCTTGGTTTGCTCAGTTTAACATGTAATTTAAAACTGGAATTAAGTAAATGATAACATGAACTTAATCCTCACTCACTTCCTCATAGGTTAGAACAGTAATTTTACGGTTGTTTTCAACTTTTATTTTCAAGAAAATCTACTTAATACATTGACTTAAAAGTGAATTAATCTTTTCTACCTTGCAAAGGGGATACTGCTCCCTAGAAAACGATTTCCTGTTTAAAAGGCCCAGACCCAAATCTTGTGTGTTACCTATACATCCCTCAGAGCAGCTGTCATCCAACTCCTATACCCACTCCCAGTGAGCATGTGTAAGGGTTAGCGCCTTGGCTCTGCTCACTCCCCACAGACTTAGTTATTGAACGTTTTTCCTCCACATTTAGGACCAACAGTCTGTGTCCCTGGCTCCCCCTCACTCTGTGTTTACCCAGGCGGGGCGCCACCTCCCTTTCAGCAGGTTCACATGGAGTTCTGGGGTTTCAACTGGCCGAGTGAAGCCTATGTCAAGAAATCACATCATCATGACATGGAAGAGAGGGTAGCAAGAATCGCTGTGCTGCTGCAAAGAGCGAGACAGTTAAATAAAGACTATGCTTAATAAGGGTAGCTAACCTGGCAAGTTTCAGCAGTTATCACTGGGAGGAACGTGGGGAAGGGGTCAGCTAGTGAGAAAAGGACAAATGAAACAGATTGGAATAAAAATATTATCAGAGATTGTGGTAACTAAATGATGCAGTTCTTGCTGACTGAGCAGGTTAAATTTTAAGATGTAATCCATCTCACATTTTAGGCATTTTAGTAAGACAGAGGATAATTAATGTGAGACAAAAGTTTTCATAAGCCCTGTGGCTTCTAAGGCATTCATACAAGTGTTATGTGAGACAGGAGGAGAGGGAAAAAGACACCATGGGAGTGAAGACTGTGAGGAGGAGTGACACAGAAAGGAGGAATACAAGGAGTCGGGTGGAATGTCCAAGAAAACAGAAGACAACGACCTAACACAAGAGACTGCAACTGTTGGACATTATCATCCTTTTGCAGCAGCAAAAATTCCTGCAATGTAAATAAGCATGCACAAGCACATACATGCACAAATGGAGAATGCATGGAATGCTGAAAGCAACTGCTCCTCATGCGCCTTCAGTGTTGAGAGAGAATCTGAGGAATGGTACAATGAGGAATTTCAGATATCTAAAACAATCTTTCACTTTCCTCCTAGTGCAGGAATTTGAGCTCTAACTGTTTTGTGAAAGCACTCAACATCTGAGGCTTATTCATCAGCTAACACGGCTCATATGCTATCCTATATGAATGCTCCACCTAAACTAAAAACAAGGAAAAATGCTTCTGTTCTATATGCTGGGACACAGCAGGTCGCAGGTTAACACTTAAACCAGCAGCCTTTTATGAAATATTGCTCTCCAAACTACAACTCCATTCTCTCTGTGTCTTTCTTTCTCTATCTCTAATCTCTTCTTCACTCAATGTTTCTTCTGGCACTCAGCTTCCCTGTCTGTGTGCATCAACAAACACAAGAGGAGAAACCAGCAACTGTATTAACAGATGGCCAGAGTCAATAAAACACACACAAATCAAGTGCTGGACACATCTGCTGTATGTAGAGTCTGACTAATCTTTCTGTGTGGCTCAACGGGAGTGATGGAATCACAGCAGCTTGGTCAGATTAGAGGGAACAGGGCAGATCACTCAGGGGACATCAGGCAGCTTTGTACTGGATTGCAGGATGGAGATAAAGCCCGATGGAGGCTCCGGGGGACATGTTTCAGTCAGATAAAGTCAGTAGCATAGATAGGGAGTAGAAATAAATGTGCTATCGTGTGTTACTGTTGAGGAACTTTTTTTTACGTGTTTGGCCAGTGTCACTTAATGCTGGATGTTTGACTGTCAGTGATACAGGTAGTTTGACACTGAAACTCTGTTTTCAAATGGAGTTTAAATTGCATATTTATAGATTCAGATTTTTTGAACAAGGGCTCTAAGCATAGCTGTAATTTTAATAATTTCTGAGTAATTGCAAATTTTTAATTGGAAAAGCCATATCAGACACAAAATATTAGCTACAGCAGAGAATTTTATACATCTTTTAAAATGCCTGGAGGGAATCTTTAAGAGATTATTAAGATATTACTGAACAAACTCTATCACACAGCACATTTTACTTGGACAACCAAGTAAGACATCCTATACTACATAACATTAAATGGTTCCATGAGTTTTTGTTCAATGCACTCTATATATACATTTGATTAAAATAGTGAGGGTCTACATTACTCTGTATGAGGGTTAAGGATCAGTTAAGGTATTCTTTTAATTCAGCCACACACAAGTAAGACACCATTTGTTGCTGAGATGTCTACTCCACCAGTCTCTGCTTGCATGACTGGAAAATTAAATATTACTGGTGAGATTTAACAGAAAGGCCAGCACTGCTGTAGCTGGAGAGATGTGAAAGTGCATGATGGCATGCTGATGCCTGTAATTAGAAGCGAAGTTATTGCTGCACAATGTTAATCTCCATTTGTCTGAAAAAAAGAAATGTAACAAAAATGTACAGCAAAAACTGAATATCAGTGAGCCAGCTGAAAAATAATTAATGCTGAAAAAAAAATCACCAAACTTCAAAAAAGATGTAATCAGATGAGGTTGATGTGCATTTGGGCTTGGTTAATTCTCAACAAATTATCTAATCCAGATGTTGCACACTTAGTGTAAACACAGTGCCCTGCAGAATCATAAAACAAATAAGCATGAAAAAGGTTTAAAGTTTCAAACAGAGCCTAACCCCAGACTGAGACCTTTCAACTCAAAAAAAAAAAGAAAAAAAAAGAAAAGAAAAATCCACACCACACACTCCCACTTCGCTGCCTTCTTGAAACAGGAAAATGTAAATATGGTAATATTTAGCACGTGTTTTAAAACAGATCGGTTTTCTCAAGCATGGGGAAGCACAAAGAGAGAGAGCGGAGGAGAGAGAGTCAGACAGAGAGGAAAAGAAATGAAAAAAGTGGCCCACACACGATAGAAGGCCTCCCCAGATTTGTGTGTGTGTTCCAGTCTGTGCGATGTGGACAGGCTGCGGCTTCCTATGTTTGCACACAGTACCACCGAGAGCTCTGGCCCGGTGCTGATGGCCTCAGCGCACTCCAAAACACCAAACTCAATCTGTCACACTGTGAGTCTAGAGAGTCAACAACAACTTAACAATAGGAAAACACCACTCCAATGGGTCATATCATCCATCTGTATGCCGCAGCCATTTTTCGCAGAGGGAAAATAAGAGGTGGAAGATAAAGGAGGGGGAGAGAGAGAGAAAGAGAAAGGGTGAGAGAGCAGAGGGAGGAGCAGAAATGGGAACATGCTGGACATATGGATGTGTTTAAGGACCACCAGGGAAGGGAAACTTGTGCATTTTCGCATAAAGCTCGATAAACTCCAAATATGTAATTACACGGGGTTTAGGGCTTGTCTGTTGCCGATTCATTCAGGAATTTCTGGTTACGTCTCTCTGAGAGTTCGGGTGTAACAGGGCTCTTTATCGTTCTCAAGTGGCGGATCTGCTCAGCTTTAGTGCAGCCAGGCCTTCCACTCACACTTAGCCCTGGACCTGCTCAGTGTGAGAGTGCCATTGTGCCCCCACCTATTTAACAAGGCGGTGTGTGAAAGAGGAAAGCAGTCAAAAGAAATACCTCCTACTACATAAAAAAGCCAAAGTAGTGGGACCCTCATAAACTACCTGCAGCACGTTTAAAGATTTCATCACGCAGCAATATTTATAGTTCTTCGATTCCTTGTCAGTGTTTGTAGCCAATTTGTTGTGCTCCAATAAATAGACTAGCTTATTTATCAACAGACCACATGGCAGCCATTTATGGTGCCTAACAAGAGGCAGATGTGTTTTGTATATGTTTTCACATGCAGGTTTGACGCGCTGACAGGCTGAGACAGATAGCTGAGATGTACAACCTCTGTCCTGACTGCAGGAACGGCTATAAACACTGGCTCTGATTAGACCGTGGAAAACACAAACATGCCTCTTTGGCCATCCTTCAGCCTTATTTGTCTTCCCATGACAAAGGTCTTTGAATCATACACAGGGTGCGTCACTTTGACTGCAAGCAAGACATGCAAGCACCAAGGGAGTGCGCACCTTTTCTGCTGCCTGTGAGGCCTGTGCGTGTGTGTCTCTGTGCGTGTGAAATCTATTCCTGAGAGTAAACACAATGTGTGCCTACACTAACTGAGCGAGCATTTAAAAGTGTCTATTTCTTTGTACTTTCTTGTGCTGTGTGTGCGTGTCTGAGTGTTGCCAATTACCCCAGCTATAAATACAAGATCCCCATCCGTCACTGAGTTTCTGGGTGGCTGCAGCGCCGCCATAATTGGTTTCAGATGGTCACCCAGATCTTTCTCTCTCGGCTGCAGCACCATCACACTGGCTGTGTGTGAGAGAAAGCCACAGGGGAGAGCGAGGTGGAGAGAGGGAAAAAGAAGAGTGACAGGAGTGAATAAATACAGAGGGAGCACAGGAATAAACAAGCAGACACTAAATGTTTCTTTTGTTCTGAAGTTCTCGTCATCCTGTGTGTGGCGAGCTGGGAGGGGAAGGAGAATTTAACTTGTTAACGCAATAAGTGCTCATGGTTTTCATTCAGATGTGATTCATAAAAAAACAGCTGGGATTTAAGAGATACAATATTTGGATTAGATATAATAAAATGTTGATATATTTGTTATCAATCATGAATGCTTATGAAAATACAGAATCGAATATTTTCTGCCTTATGCCAGCATTTCATAAACACAAAAATATCATCATCATTTATATTGCAAAATATGATGTATTAGCTACAAATTACTTTATTAGCAACAAGAGCTTTTTACATTTTTTTTTTTTCAAAAATGTATATTTAAAATGTATGACTTATACTTAGTGATATTTCTGTGATGTGATGTTACCCCAGGAATTAGTTAAACTAGGCTTAACTGTGGTTTCCCTATCCAGTCCCTGAGGACACATGATCAATGGACTTATTAACAATAAATTAGCAGACTAGGCCTATTGATTTCCAAAGTATAGGACACTGTGACTCAGTGACAGCTGGTAAGTGGTTGAGTCTGAAAAGGCTGGATCAAAGAAGAATTACAGATAAGAAATGCCATAAATTGGGCCTTTAAATCCAAATCCTTATTGGCAAAAATTAAGGCTAAGACAAGATAATATTATAGCAGTTAAAAGACAGAACATTCACTAATACATATATGACATAAGTTATCAAAGGAAATTCTTCGTTACAGATGGCCCTGTCTTTCTTTCATTGCCCCCCTTCCTACATTCTTGTATAATATCATCAAAATGTGCACTTAACAGGAGATTGAATCTCAGTCTTACACCTATGAGGCCATTAACTGATAGATTTTTAGCGTATTTGTTATTAGCTTTCTAAAAGCTTTCCCATGCATGTGCTGCTGTGTAAAATACTTGTGCCAATGTATAGATTACTCATTCCACCTTTAACAAATTTAACTCTGTAAGCTACATAACCTCTGTGACAAAAACATAGAATGTGGGCAAATTTCCTTCATTGTCAAACTTCACATCCACAAATTTTCACACAAACATTTTCACACTACCCCTACAATCCTCTTCTTACTGCACAGCATCTGTGTTGGCCTAAGCTACCTGTTCTCCTCATGGCCGTGGGAAAGCAGTCGAGAGGCATTTTTTCTCTCTCTTTGGTTTGTGCTAATGTGGAGGCGGCTCACCAATTATTACAGACATTTCTAGCCAGTGAAGCCAAGAGCCTGCGGACACACAGGAATCCTCCACTGCTATAAATCCATTAAATCCCTCTCATTAGAGCACGGGCCTCATCACTGTGAGGTGGGACGCGGAGCAGCAGGCGCGTGCTGTTTCTCACACCGGGTGTCAGCCTGCCCTCGTGCGCTCCCATCACACCACACTCATTACTGGCTTGCTGTGGCTCTAATTGCCTCACTTTGTTCACAACAACACGACGTCCGCACGACAACACACACAATGCTCATTTCAACTCAAACATGGACTGTAAAGTTAAGTAAAAGCGTATATATATCACAGAAAAACTATTCAATTACAAAGGCCTGCAATGAAAAAGCTACACAATGCAAGCATTATCATTTAAATATATTGTGTATAAAAGTGAAAGTGATTGATACTATAATGCAGATAATAACTACTGATGTATTAATGTGAGAGCAGTATTTTACTGTTCTAGTTAGTAAACTGAATAATTCTAATTATATTATAGTGTTGTGTTGGTTCTGTATAGCTATTCTTCATTCTTTAGATCTTAATTTTCTATATAAAACTGAAGTTATATTTTCAATATTTCCCTGTAATGCACAGAGTTATATAAAGGAATCATATAGAAATACTCAAGCCCCTCAAATCTGCACGAGTACAGAACATAGATGCATATACTTGCATTTATCCCCACGACACAGTAAATACAGCAGCTCTGTACGTTTAATTTTATCCCCACAAAGAAGCTGTCAAAAATTCATTACTCCAGTATACATTTGGAAAGAGGCAGACAAACATCCTGGAAAGCTCAGTCTAGCAGCAGGCTAACATTTACAGTTATTATTATTGATCTGATAAATATTGTACCTATCCAGCTGTGGGCTAGAAAACACATTCAGAAGACCTATAATGGAAGGTATTTCTTTACAAGGAGCAATAGCAAAGTAAGGTCCAATTCAGTGGAAAACCATTTTACAGTATTATTCTATTTCACATAATATAGTATGACACACTCTTAGATTTTACTGTTCAACTGGAAAGCGAGTGAAACAGGAAGCTAAAATAACAAACCCCACTTTTGCCAGGGCAAATTTATTGCAATCCAAAACATCCAACAGAATCAGAGCTCCATTTTTAAATAGGAAAGTACGTAAGTTGTTTCTATAACACAGTGCACCCTCAAGCTTGATTTATACATGGGTCCATAAATCACTGTGGCATTTTTCAACTATGTCAGTTGAATCCTGTTTTTCACGGTATTCTCTACCCTGTCTGTCTACAAGTGATACATCTGTGTCAGAGAGGATTAAGACATCAGAGCCTTGCGAGTTCAGTTTATGATAGAATATTTGAATTCTTGTATTTTAACAAATGGAAGAGAAGGAGGAAAAGAGTAGGCAAGAGAGAGTTCATGTGGAGGAGGAGAGTGAAAGAGGAGAAATACCGTACATGAGCAAGAAAGATATTGCTGGAGGATGAAGAAGAGGTAAGGAAAGCGAAAGGAGGAAGACTGGGAGGTGAAGGAGAGGGCAGTAGGCACTCATCAGGAGGAGAGCTGAGAGAGGAGCGGAGGCCACAGCATGGAGAGCAGGCCCTTGTGTAAATGGAGATGTACTAAACCTTTGCTAACCTGCATCGCCCAAGATAAAATATTTATATATGCTATTGTGAGACTGAGCGCTAGGCTGAGTAGAGCCTTAATTTGTTATCCTCCAGGGTAAATTAATTCCCTCCCCATCATCAACAGAGTGAACCTGCAGTGATTACTGCCTGGTCTGTCTTTAGCTGCTCCTGGAACAAGCACTTGAGAGATTTTAATGGTCAAAGTCCAACTTGCAATTATACTTCATCTGCTCCATACATTTCCATAGATTAAAGGTGAAGCAGATGTACTTGAACATTGTTTCCTCACTGCCTTGTCTCAAGTCCTTTCTCTTTTTATTTGTCTCCTCTCCCATCAGTATTTTATTTCTTAACACTCATTCTTTGGTGTTGATTATGAAAACAGCTTAAACCGGCATACTCACCAATGATTTGACAAGTGCAGACAGTCATTTGTTTATACTTTAGATGTAGGCTACAATACAGTTACAAGTGGGTATTTATGATGAAAAATGCACATCACTATAAACAGTGTATATGTACACACTGTACGGCACGTCTTCTCAACATTGATAGATGCAAAAACAGCATGAACAGAGTGGAGACCAGGCAAAATCTGTGTATGCTAACCATATGTAAAACACACAGTCAAAGGACACAGTGCGAACAACATTGGGAGCCCAGCACAGATTGTCACTGATTGTCATACTATTACAGGCAAATAGCAACACTTGGTCGGCCGTCGACAGGGCATAATCATGTGTGACTAACAGCGATGGAGAGAGCGCTACAAAGGAAAGGCGAGATGGTGGAGGTACAGGCTCTTTGTCTCCCCTGCCATCTTTCTCATCTCTGAGTAGCCTGGAGGGGCGCACAGAACGGGAGATGATAAAAAGATGGAAGCCACTCAAAGTTCAAGGCAGACATGCCCTTTCATCTATTTCAAGACAATCATGTTGGGTTCTACATGTGCATTACTGCAAACTACCAATCTTTGCTGCCAACAGAAGTAGCCAAAAGCAGGAAGAAGTGAAGAGGTGGTGGCACAACTAACTCCTGCATAATACTTTTTTCTTGCTACTTTGATGGGTCTAGCTGTGGAATAAAAGTTCAAATATAAGTAAGAAGAACAATAGTCTGTTGTGTATTTGAACCCTGTTTCCTTTATACTGTAACAGCAAATACATTCTGACAGAAACATCAAGCCAACAAAACAGCATATCCATTTGCAGCAACTAAACCATGGCTGACATTTTTTATGGTTGTGATTAGATATTCAAATGAGTTTAAAGGTAAGTATGAAACAGTACATGTTTACTTTATTAACTGAAACCAAAGGGCTTTTGTTGCATAAATTATACCCAGAAGTCAGCATGCATAAATGAAAACGAAAACTTGGGAAACTTGGGAGGAAATTAAAAACACACATACATTGAGTCACTTCAATTTAAGTATCCCTGGTTGAGCAGTCATTTTACATGAAAAATTGATTTGTAATAATAAAGCAATTAGAGCTTGGCCAATTTATCAGTCCCACGCTGAAAGTAATTTATGTATTTTGACTTAATCGTTTGTAGCAATGCATGAATAATCCTCTTGTACTTAAAAAAAGTTTGAGATGATGTTCCAGGCCCCGGGCCTACAGAGGCAGATTTCATACAGTCTGTGTATTTTAGACATACTGTAGGTATCATATGACATCCCTCCAGATGCACTCATGATTCTGCCACATAGTCCTTGTGTATATATCTTATATCTTAAGTCAAACACAGTGGAGTAATCCACACTTTTTACCCCCTACCTCACAAGCACAGAAAAAGGAAGTAGTCGTGATTCAGCAGTATGGATAAGTCAGGCACCAGGTCACTTGGGGAGCCAGCAAGTCCACCATAGCCCATGGAGTCATTGTCTTGTTCTTCAGCATTTCCTATGCATTTCCTCAACACTGGTGGGCAACCGCAGCAAGAAAATTACAACCGCTAAGCCCAATTTCCTCTCATGCAGCAAGTAAATTCAGGTCCAACATTAAGAACTGTTTTGATGCTGCTACATGCACCAGAACCACAACTGGAACTGATGGACAATTAACTTTAACTGCAATTAACCCGAGTCAGTGCTACTGCTGAATTGTCACTAGAGAAGTATCCTTTCCTATGTTACTCATCCTGTGCTACTCATTAAATAACCCTACATATACATTTTGTTTTCGCTCTGAGCAAGTTCTATGTACTGCTTTTTGATCTTTCAGTCACCCACTGAGCTCATCAGATAATTAGTCAACTGGCATGTGGGGGAGTCAGCAGGTCAGCAGTCAGACAGGACACAGAGTTGAGTGCAAAACAGTTCCTGCCACGCAGTCTGATAACGTATGCATTACACACTTACAGTGGAGCAGAAGCCCACGGTTTAATGAATGTAACCTGAGCTCCTTGTTAAACAAACAGGCTGAACCTGTGAGGAAAACCTCCACATCACCATTTCTTCATCTCTCATTAAAGTTTCTTAGACCTACAGTGAGAGCCAGACTAAACGGCTGCCTTCCATTTCTTTAATCTTTCAATTATAGTTACTGCTGTTATTCTGCGTATTTTCATAAGGAAACATTAGAAGCTGCCACTGATGGGTTTTGCCCTTTTTGAGAATGTGGATGAATAACCTAATTGATAATCCTTGACACAGATATGGAAGGAAACAAATGTCTGATGTTAAAATTCCAGATATGCATGTTCTCACTTTAGGTCTGTCTGCCTGATCCTTCATTCCTTCTCTCTTCTACCCATAATAGCCCAATCTTTTCAGCTGGTGTTTTTTGGCCTTTTCTTTTTTTAAATGACGTAGCTTTTCCTGGCCAATGCAGTGAAACATTTGAATTACACTGCCACTCCAATCTTCATACAAGTAGACGTTTTTTTTTTTTTTTGTTTTTTTTTAAATCAAGCTGGAAATCATCTTCCATACCTCCTAACACCTGGTTAGTTGACAGTTGACTTTGTACTAGTGAGTAGGAAAAGGGAGAAGGCGTTGCAAGGATATACACAGGGAAAAGGAAGGATCCTCGCAGACACATTTTTTTTTATTATTTCAGAGGGTTATGTGTGCTGTAATGGAAAAAAAACACTCACCCTGTCCACTACGCCCACCCTCTTAGTATGTGTTTTGCCTCAGCTGCCTATCAAAAACCAATATCCTCAAATTTGACGCTAGTGTTGTTGTTTGAAATGAGAAAGAATCTGTGTCTAATGCAGTAAGCCAAACCTGGCTGCTGTGAACTCTAACCTCCTTTAACTGATCTCCATCTCCCCCTTGTTCTTCTTCCATGCTCCATCTTCCCCAAAAACTCCCTGTCCAATCTGTGCTGCTGAGGCCGAAAAGTAGACCCAAGATTTAGAGACCTACAACCCCCCCCCCCGCCTTCCTTTCCCACTGCACAAATTCCCAATCCCCCAACCAACCCTCCTCTCCCACACCCCTCTTTTTTTTGACTCTCCAGTCATTTTTAAATACAGTAACACAATCTTAGGGAAAGCTGATATAATCTTTTCTAAACTATAAAAGTCAGTCACCCAGAAAAACATCTGCATGGTCAAATTTAAAACAAACTGTCAGAGAGTCCGGTGTCCCCATAAAGAGAGAGAGTAGAGCAGGAGGAGAGGTGGGGAGGGGTAAATGGTGGAAAATAAAGAGAAAGGGAATGATTTTTAGGAGGGAGTTTTAGTGCTTTCCACTTGTGTTACTTAAACACAAACCTCCCTCAGGCTATCCGGATCCTTGCAGGGTAAAGCTAACGCAACAGCAATGCTACCAGTTCTCTTTTATTGCTGCTTGAATTACAAAGTGATTGTCACTGTTTTACAGTCTCTTGACACCTGAGACAGCCAAATATGTGAAAGTCTTCATAGCTAACACCTTAACAGACTGATATCAGTGCAAAATGCACGTTTAGACGTAGTAGACAGTGAGGAAGTAGGCAAGCATATCAAAGTGGCAGTACAGTGTAAAAATTAACTTAAATTCCACATTTAAATGTGCAGATATTACAGCTAATTTTAACTTTGAAAAAATGTGCCAGTTGTACTAAAGTGTATGCTGTCCAAAGTCAGAATATAAAAAGTAATTCGGAACTAGACTAGCCAAAAAAAAAAAGAGAGAGAGAAATGCAGCTTCCTGTGTAGCCAGCAGATATCCAGGCCAGTATTTCCACCGGCCATTGTTGACAATTATAGACTAATTTTAAAAAGCTAAACTGTAATCAGAAGATGCAACCAAAACCTGCTTAAATGTGATTTGTTAATAGCACTTGCACAACAAATGGATTACAAGCAGAAACCAGAATGCTTCAAATACAGATTATTCATTCATGTGTGTAATCTCTTTCTAGAGATTACATGAATCCTAGCACGAAGGTTGAAAATAGGGAGAGAAAAAGCCAGCTTGACAGTAACAGTGGGATCATTCCGTCTCATATCAACGTGGACCTTCTGCTCACCCATCTCCGATTTGCATAAAAATTTTATGGTCCAAAGTTTGGACATATATAATGATTACTGTGAAATTTTACCTTTGTATATCAAATACTTTTCAAGATATATTTATTTGAAAAATGGTCTGTTGACCCACTTTCAGCATGTTTTGCCGCACTGCAAAATTTGAGGCAATGTTTGAACGTGAATATCTCAAAAACTATTAAAGATAAAAGCCTCAAATTTTCACTGGCCTTTCTTACCATCAAAATGAATCAGGATCTGTAATTTGGGACAGATACATTAAAAAAATGTCTGAGTATTGGCTAGTTAAAATGTGAAAAAAAATTCATGCAGTCTTGCAAAGTTCTATATTTGAGTGCACACTAATGAAAAACTTTACATTGCAAAAGACAACTAGTGACAAGTTCTGAATAGTATATAGTTACATTTCACAATAATGCAAAAATAAAACACATAGAATACTTTTTAACATGAAATTCTTTGTAACAAAAATGAAGAAACTGCTGTTTTCATTCAAATTCCATGATGGATTGAGCAAATATCACAAATTGTACCCCTAAAACAAAAGTATCAGTAGATGGTCGAATCTGAATAGAACAAAATTCTGGAGTTTCCAGATAGTACTCTAATTATAACTCAGAAAATAATTATGTAATTTTAGTTCCTACCTGTTAGTGTTTATGGTGGGACTATTTTACAGTGTAACCAGTTGGGAGCACGGGTGTGCGTCAGGGAGACAACTGTAGCCCGCCACACGCCCACAGCACAGAGAGACTGGAGAACGCCACCCAACCAGAAACAAGGGTTACAGCTACAACAGCCTGGCACCTCCTCCTCATGCTGGTTACCAGCTTGGTCACACACTGCTGTGGGATGGCATCCCATTCTTCAACCAGCATTTGTCGCAAGTCAGCCAATGTGGTTGTGTTGGTCACTCTGGTACAAACAGCACGCCCAAGCTGATCCCACAAGTTTTCAGTGGGGTTGGGATGGGGTCAAGTACACTTTGTAAAACCATGTCCAGTTACATGAAAGGAAGAGAGTTGATGACATGAGGAGGTGGAGTGATGAGCAGATGTCAGCGAAGGAGGGAGTGATAGAGATGATAGATAGAAGGAAAAACTATGCAAGTCATAAAAGATACAAATAAACAGCTGTGAGGGTGAAAAGATGAAGGGATTCATAAAGAAATATGAGATTAATGAACTATCTTGACACCTGGATGAGTGTGATCTTGCGTGACCGACACAGAGTATTCCTTCATGAGTTAAAAAAAAGGAAAAAAACAAAACAAATAAATGATGACATAAAACTGACTGCTGACTAATCCGATAACTCCTGCTTGATTGACAGTGGGCCCTCTGATTGGTCGATACTGTGGGACGAGGGTGCCTCCTGAGATCCAGTCGTCCACTGGGATTCTCTCTCTCTCCTTCCACACTGACATGGCTGTGGCTAAAGATGGGTTCTCAGCTCGATACAACATGACGCAAAAGGAAGTCAGTGAGAGTAAGTTTGAGCTGGTAGTGAGTGTTTTCTTTTAAAATACTGAAAAACATGAATATTGGTCAAAATTTGTTCCTCCTCTCCTCTCATAGCCTTCCACTGTAGTAATGCATTTGGAATGGAGTCGGGAAAGATCACTGATGACCAGATCACAGCATCGTCAACTTTCTACGACGAACGCTGGCTGCCACGACAGGCTCGACTCAATTACAACGACAATGCATGGACGCCCAATGAGGACAGCAACAGGGAGTACATACAGGTATGAGTTTGTCTTCAACTGCCATTTAGAAACCTTAAACTGTGGTGGAAAAAAGTAGGGTTCAAGAAGCAATTCCTCAAACTTTCATTACAGTTAAATTTGTTCTAGAAAGCTTATTTTATTGACATTTGAGTGTTTTATTTTCAGACTAGGGCGCAAATTCAAGACCCTAATCCTTAAATGCAAAAGTTTACACTGCCTAAACTAAAAACAGATTGCACTCCTATTTTAACACCATATTTTTCCTGGTGTTGACATATCACACATAATAACTCTACCACAGATATATTTGTCAGTGTATGTGGGAGAGCAAGTGAGAGAGAGCGAGTGGGAGGTGTAGTGCTATCAAGGTTTAGCAGCTAGATGCCTGGGTAAGGCATTGTTTCCTGTGTTCTATCATAGTGCCAACTTTGTGCCATCCCTGAGCTTGAGTTATGAGGCTGTCTGGGTGAGTTGGGAAGGGAAGGCGAGGTTGACTCACCCCTAAGACAGAAAAGACTCAGATGGGTCAGGGAGGCGGTTTTCAGTAAGGCACCTTTTGTAAACAACAGATTGCCTTGTTGGTTGTCACCTACTGATATCCCCAGAAAGCCAGCCCACAGCTTTACCTTTGCCAGATAGATGATTTAGCAATTAATGTAACTAACTAGTAAACACAGGGCATATATTAGGATTTCTTTCTAATCTTTAAAAGTGAAAAACTTATTATCTCATAAATAACTCACCGGTATATTAAAAACAACTGAGTTTTTACAGCCAGATTTGAAAGCCAGCAAGTCTGGTTTATATTATCACTTAATTTCTATAAACAGATATTTCCATATTCATATACAAATATCTGTAGGCAAGGGGCATAAAAAATTTCTTGGAAGCTTTCTGGAGTTCTGTTGACCAATCTGACTTTGGGTGCATACACTCTGTGTGAAGAGCAAAAGAGACCTGCAGGCAGAACAGAAGTCTTGACCCTGATATGGCTATTTCAGCAGACTAGTGAGTTTCTAGATTGATTATCACTTAAACCTTTTTGACCTATGACCCCCTAAAGCATTGCCTATTAAACCTTCTTTACAGGTTGCATTTGTCAACTACTTAGGATTAGTTCAGGCATGGATTGACTACCCTTTGCAGACTTTTTGTTTTTATTTTAGTCTTTTAAGGGATGCAGTTTCAACGTTCTAAAACACAAAACAACTTCCTGTAGCAGAAATATGGCATTTACACTTTCCTTTCTTTACTTATTTTACCTTTATCTTGAAACCCTTTTGCAAGATGCCACACACCAGACTGGAAACCACTGACCTTAACTTCCCTTATAGTTTTCTGACTCGCCTGGCTTCCAGCTGCAAGGTTTGGTTTATTCTCAGTTTTCCTAATTTTACTACACAGTCACAGTGCAATAAGATTTTAGCTTGCTATGAGAGCCTCACATGTTCTGTCCAATTTGATAGGCCATGATGAGTTAGTAATGCCAGTAACTTAGATACTTGTGCAAATGATAAAGCATTTGATTTTTAGAAAAAACAGATAAACATCTCCTTTATGTTAGTAGGACCAGTGTCACAATCACAGGTAGTCACAGACATGTGGATTAGAAGCAGTAGTTCAGACCTTCACTGTAGCCAGACTCTGGCTCATAAAAACACAGGAAGGGATTGTGTCCAAGAGGCAATACACAATACCAATGTCCCAACAGTCTCACCCTTCTTTCCTGTCTTGCCTGTTACAGCTGAAACCTCACACCCTCAAAAGTAGCTGACAGAAAACGATTTGTATAGCACACATCATTTGAGACTGAAAGACATCCGTTTCCATGTTTTTCCCCTGACATTTAGATTGCCCATATAATCTCATGTAGAGAGCCCCGATTTGGATTTTATTTTTTAGCATGCATCAGATCTTTGTATTCACTTGGCTGAAAGCACAGTATCTACCTCTCTTATGTTGTGTTTCTGTCTGTCTCTGGTCGACAGTGTTGTGGTTGGGTCGCTGTGTTCCACAGAGGCTCTCAGCTGTTCCCCTGCATTAACACCTAACACAGAGCAAGGCCCCAATGTGTGTTTGCGTGTGTCTGTATGTGTGTGTGTGTGTGTGCATGGTCAACTGCCTCTGCCTTGACAAGCAGCTGTCATAAATGCCAACGTGCCTCTCCTTCTTGCATCTTGCACCCTGTGGTGTCTCATAACTTAGTGTTTGTGTGTAGGGGTGTGTTTTCAGCTCAGGCATGCTTTACCATGATGGCTCAAGAGCCACGTGTGTGGTTTAAATCTCTCTCTAGGATACCGTCTCTGATGTAGTGTATGCTGTTGTTCTATTCTGTTTTATGCTATTCTATTCTGGCCTGCCTCAGTGAGGTGTGGTGCAGATTGATGATGTGAGTGCTGGTGGCTCTGTTATTCTAACAGCTCTGTGATTGATGACGGACCTTCCTTGGGAAGTCTCACTTAGCCTCTTTCTCCCTCTCTCTCTCTCTCTCTCTCTCTCTCTCTCTCTCTCTCGATTTCTTTCTTTCTTTTTCTCCCTCTTTCTCCCGTACTCATCACCCCTCCTTCTCCTCTCATCTGTTCCTCTCCTTGGTTCTGTATTATCGATTAGTTGTCTTGCTGGATCTCTGTCTGACCCTACCGGTGCAGGCGTGCATGTGTGTGTGTTTGGTGGAAGTAATCTAAAACACCTGTCTCTCTGACAGATAACAAACACAGCATTTTACCTCCCCTGGTGTTTTGTACTATACCTCAGTGGGACATACAGGCGCACACTCACACAGCAAACACACACAACGAGTTCTGATTAATCTGCGGGTTTCAACAGCTCCGGTGGAGGAGAGTAAATGTTATAACCTACAGTTGTACCTTTCTCATCTTCTCCACTGTGTTTGTATTTCTTAAAAATGTGAAACACTTTGGTTAAAGAAATGCAGGTGCGATTCCTCGCAAAGAACTCCTCTAATCCTCAACAGATTATACTTAATGACAAAGTATTTCTGCTTTCCAGTGATGTAGATTAATGCATTTTACTTCAGGTATTTTATGTTTATTATAGATGTGCAACTCTTCATTAGCAAGTGTCTTCCTAAACACTATAATTTTATTGTTTTGTTCGGAGCTTTTACATATTGAGAGAATCTATAAAAACGTTTTGCTACTTTCCATCGTTATTTAGGCAGCTTCATTGCTCTACTAGGTCTACTTATTTTGGGCACTGTGGAGCAAATAAATGTGTATCTACTTGAGGGACCTTGAAATTACAGAGTTTGAAGCTCGCATCCTGCACGGTGCTTCCCATGTATAATGCAACACAGCTAGCAGCATGCCAGCCACGTAGTGTAGCATCCACAATCAGGATGGGGAGGTGATTATAGCTATTGTATGGGAGGAAATTAAAATGAGCCCCAGGTCATTACTATTGATCTGTCAGGAGAGAGGCGCAGGGTGGAAACAGAGAGAAGTAGATGAGGAGGGGAGGAAAACAGAGTGCTGAATGTGAGAGACTCCAGGTGTATATTTGTGTGATTATGTTTCTGTCTTCAACTATTGTTACATTTAAAGGATTTTCAGACATTTTTCTCAGGTTTGAATATTTTGGATCACTGATGGGTTTAGAATTAAATGATGGATTTTAAGAAAAGCGACTCTAAATCTGTCACTTCAGTACATTAGTGTAAGATGTTTTATTTTACTTTACTAGTTAAATTATTTATCTGTTCTAATTTTGTCCCTTCTTTTGATCATTTTAGGTGGACCTCCATACTCTGAAAGTGCTTACAGGCATTGCCACACAGGGCGCCATTTCAAAGGAAACTCAGAAGCACTACTTTGTTACCTCCTTCAAGCTAGAGGTCAGCACTAATGGAGAAGACTGGATGGTCTACAGACATGGCAAAAACCATAAGGTAGGTTCAAACACACGTGCTAGGAGCTGCTAACCAGTGAGGGGCAACTCTAGAAACTTTATCTGAGGTGACACGCATGCCTCAGCATGCATTCTCATGGAAGAGGTGGGCAGAAATATGAGATGGATTATATGCAGCAAGAGTTGACCTCAAGCCCAAAATTTAACCGGTGTCTGCAATTACAGCCTTTCCACTGCCATTCATTTGGCTTCATTTAAGGCTTTATGACCAAGCCAGAACCAGCACACGTCTCCACGGCTCTTAGTGATATCTGACATCATTGTATGCAACTACATTTACACTGCACATTCTACTTTTCCCATCCCATCTGGTTTCTTTTAGTTTCTGGTCTAAGCTCTGCCTAATGTTGACCTGATTGGGGCTGGTTTCCGAGCTGTTTTTCTCAGAGGTGTAAAGGCATGACATGTCATCAGTGAGTATGGTGCAGTCTGGGGAGCCAGGTAGAAATAAAGCAGACAGTATTAAGAGTCTTAATGGTTGAAACTGCAATTAAAGTAAAAGAGCATTCCAGTGGTTTTGGCTGGTTTTTCCATCAGAGGCGTTCTTCCCCTGCCAGTGGTCACACATGTTTGTCCTGCGGTCTGACGCCACGTCTGACTTTGTGCTATAAACCTTTATTCCTTCATGAACACTAACGCATGCACGCAGTCACATATGCATGCATTTTGCTATGAAGGGGAAACAGGAGCTCCAGTCTAACTATGTGGAATTTCTTTGAGGAGATCCCATAAGACTTATAGCAAATGTTAACTCCTGTAGAAAGTGATGGATGGATAAAACAGCATAGAAAATAAAGCATCAAGATGAGGGATGATAGAGGAAATGAGTGAGGCTTTTTTTTGTGTTATATTTACAACATATTAAGCTTAGTCAGCTGTTATTTTTTATGGAAAAATAGTAATAACTTTGGTCATTTGTTTTGTGCAGTGTGGAGGACTAGATTTGCAGTAATTAACTGCATCTGTTTTACAGTAAATGGAAGGAATTATCTTTTAAAGCTTATGGAAATTTGGACTGAAATAGTAAAAGTACAAATATTATGTCAAAGTTGATGGTCTCATTAACCATCCACAAAAATCTAAGTGAAAACAAAAGTTTATATCTTTTAGAAAACCAAGATCAAAAACTCACTTTTTGCTATTTAGTCCATTTCACAAGGCTGTGTAGGTGTAATAGATCACATTTTAGATTGACTTCTCCCTTATTAGCTATAGATACTGGGCTAAATGTTGACAACATCCAGAAATGTATCTAAAATTAGAAACTTACATAAATCTCCACGTTCAAGAAATGAGGGACTTGTGAGGGAGAGAGGGTTAACCCCATAACTTTCTGGATGCAGTCATTGCACTTGGTTTGGTTAAAGGGCTTTTTCTGGACCCTCTAACCTGCCACCAAAGTTCACCAAAAACATTCACTCTTTCTCCAAGCCTACCAAAGCTGGAAAACAAAAGAATGATACACTTTAATCTTCACCAGTGAATGTCTATTCGGGGATTGCAGAAACAAGCATGATAGGGCAAAAAGCAGAGAGAGGGAGAGGGAGGGAGACAGCAGAAATGTGCAATTTGTAACAATTTTTAAACATAATATCAAAAATTTAATAACAGTTTTTCAAATTTGAATTTAAGCTATTTTTAAATAGGTTTACATGGTTACTCTTATGAACATATGATCCTAAATTACATAGTTATAAGTCAATTGCAGATTTTCATTTTCAGTGGCCTTAAAGAAAATCTGCTGAACAATGAGCCATTTTACTGTCCATGCAGTCACATAGCCACTACAGCCCAGTTTCGCGCTGACATCAGGCACCGAGACAATAAAAATCCAATATGCAAAACAGATTAATGTGTTGAGGTTAGTTGTTGGTGTCACCATGCATAATCCTGCTTGTTTCTGCCATAACCCTGGAAAGCTGTTTTGAGCTGAATACCAAGGGAGACATTGAGTTGTACATGTGTGTGTGTGTGTGTGTGTGCGCATATAAATGTATGTGTTTGAAGAGGAGGGGTCGGCAATAAATCAGCAGCACACAGAGAAACACACACACGCACACTCACTCAAACCAACTGGTAAGGGCTTTCTAGCCGTTTGGCTCCCTGGTGTGCCAGTCTGTGCCGTAATCTGATGGTTCAGCTCAGGGTTGTCAGTCACCCCTTTTAATCCACTGCTGTTTATCATTGTCTAGATGGTACAGTATGGGTATAACCGAGATATATACACATATTGTATACATGCATACAGTGTGGTCTTTATGTTAGATCAAAGAGGCAGAGTGAAGTTTGACCAGAAAAAAACAATGGTGTGGGTGATGGTTATTTATCTGATGATGAAATGATGGTGTCAGCATCTTGTCCCTTATCGGCTGACACACCTCAGACGGCCAGTCAGCACTGGCCTTGCCCTGCTCACTGTCTCTATCATCTTTCAGGGTGTTGTTGTGAGTGTCTGTTTTTTTACCTTAGAAAGATATAAATCACTCCACAGCAGTGGCCAAGACCTTTTGGCAGTGTGTTTTATACTGTAGTTTATAAATTGCCACGTCTGCATTAACAGGATAATTCAAGGAAATTGTTTTTTCATAATTGAAAGCAGATCCTGGATCACTTCACGCAATAGATCACCGTGTAGGCATGTAAAAGTTTTCCTTTTGTCTCAAAAAAGCCTTAAATCAACATTGCTAAGTTATTAATTTTGAGAAGCTGTAGCTTGTTACTGGTGTAAGAAATAAACTGAAGTGCCCTAACTGTACACCTATCCATCCATCTCTCCTTCTTGACATTTTCATTCACTTGCCTCTTCGCTAGTTCTCTCAGAATCTCTTCATCCATCAATTGCTCCATCCACATCTACTCATTCACTCTTTTCACATCTTCATTCACCCTCTCCACTCGTGCGCTCTTTCTCCTCTCACAACACTCTATCATTTGCTCTCCCTCCTCCTTATGTCTCTGAGAAAGTCATCAGGAAATACACCGGCACGTTTGTGCTCCTTAAACAAATGACTTTTGCGCTTGGCTGCAGCAATGGTTCAGTTTGTGTGTGTTAATCTGGAAGAATTATTGAGTTAGTGTTTTATGAGCAAGAGGCATTAAAGGAGGACAAAAAATAATGGAAGCCACATGGATAGTTTGCTCTTGCAAACACACCATGCACAAAATATTTATACATATACATAAGAGCAAAGTCACATTCAAACATAGCACATGCAGGCATGTGGATAGATGTACATTTACAGCCTCTTTCTTGTTAATGTTTGTCTTATATGAGTAGCTCTTAATTAAGCAGACACTGCATGCACACACAAATATACACACACACTCTGGTTTTAAACATCTGGGAGTCTGCCCGCAAGGGCGGTGCTGCTGTCACACGGCATCATGATGATTTGTGTGATGTATAATGTATTTGATAATGTCATTAAAGGCCTGTCGTGAACCAGATGGTACATATGGAATACATGTTAACTTGGAGAAACTTTTTAGACACAAGGATAGAGTAATATTCAGACCTAATTTGTTCCTATTTGTACTTATGGATACTACCAGAGAAAAAGGGGGGAATGACAGCGACAGATGGGAAAAATTTAAAAGACATATATGAACCCATCTGAATGTTTCTGTATTTCACTCTTTGTGTTTTTATTGTAAAAGAGTGATTTACCATATTTTCATCAAGAAGTCAGTGTCAGATCATTTGACCGCTCATGTGAATTTGCATTAGCCAGAAAGAGATCTGTATCTGTATAACTTGTTTATTGTTAAGACCAACCTGGTTATGGGGGGGTTGTGCACATGACTAGTAAAGCAGCAATTTTCTGCAACCTAAGACCTCAGGCTGAGAAATGATTTTGTCTCAATTACAGTTTTTGTCTTGAGGAGCTTGAGAACTTCTGTATATAGCTACATTTAAGCTTGACGTGGTACAAGTGTCATTACGTAGCTCTCCTGAATTGCTGTAGGCAGACCTGTCTGTGGCCATTAGAGCGCTGGACCTCGGCCAAGACCAAAACCTCCTATTCCCACTTTAATCTGTGGGAGGGAGGATGGATGGAGAGAGAGGGATGGAGGATGGATACGTGGGTGGAATGAGAGGGAGAGAGAGAGAGGGATCGTGATGGAGGAAAGTGTAGAAAAGTTGAAAAAAATTAGCAAAGAAAGTAATGGAAATAAGCAAAAGGTTATGTGGTCAACTATCGGACTGATAGAGAGAGGAGAGACTGAGCAGAGGGAGGAAGAGAGGTGGAAACTAGAGGGAGAATTGCAAGGTTCATAGGGGAACAAGTGAGCGAAGGAACGAGGCAAGCGGGGGGAAAGAAGTGTTCATAGGGGAATCGTGGAGCAAAAGAAATAGGGATAGATGGATGAAGCAGGAGAGGGGGAATAATGAGAATAGCAGACAAGGGTGTTGACCACAAATCCCTCTGGATAGTTCAGAGGTCTCAGCAACACAGCCTGGAAGGATGTCAGGAGAGGGAAAGAAAATAAAGCGACAGAGTAGAGGGAGGAAGGCTGTGAGGTGAGGGAAAAGCAGAAGGGAGGGTTGGGTCAAAGGAGAGCAAGAGTTTGTGAAAAATGAAGAAAGAAAAGCTCAGAGAAAAAGCGAGAAAAGGGACAACGGGGGGATATTATGAAGGTGCCATGTGTCGTTTGGTCTGTGAGATTTGTGTATTGCCCTGTCACACACCCACACACATACACACTTGGATTCTGCTGTCAAAGACAGGTTATCTCCCTGAAGTCTGTGTGTGTGTGTGTTTGTCCTTCTTTGATGGAATGAGAGGAGATGGGAGGTGTTTTATTATTTTATAACTCGATGTATGCACATACACACAAAACACACTCAGCACGGACATTTGAATAATTCAGCATGTCTGTGCTGGCCCTCTCTGGCTGACTGACTGTGGCCTTGCAGGCTTATGACATGCCAACACACACACACACACACACACACACACACACACATACACACACCTGTTCTTTACTTTCCCATGAGGTGAGCACATTCATTTGTCAGTCGCTTCTCCTGTAGTTATTCACTAGATCTGATTTGTTCCCTTTTGCCTGCAAACCAGAATCAGCTACCCTGAACTCTATTGTTATTCAGCAGAGCAGGTGTGTGTAAATGAAGGTAAAAATGGTATTCACTTCATGTCTGCCACCTTTGAGCTTCACTGAGAAATGAAAGTACCATTTGAACTTTCTTATATTATTTTGTTGGGAACGTTTCTGCTTGTTTTTGTAGGCCTGTGTGTGTGTGTGTGTGTGTGTGTGTGTGTGTGAGACAGAGATGCAGACAGACAGAGGGGGAAGAGGTGTATAGGTAAGCATCTGTTCACCCTACACCTTCCTGGTGTCAGCTTCCCTTGTCTTCTTACACTAGTGGAAACATCAGACCATTAACAAATGCAGACAGACTCTCTCTCACACACAAACACACACTTAATAATCTGAGCTGGGTTGCAGGTGTAGTCCATTAGCTGATTGTTATTGAAGCCTTTTAGACTGAGACTGTTAACAGTGAATTTAGGTGTTTAAGACCTCAGGGATGCTGCATATCCCCTTACACCTCCTCTCTGTGAATTCTCACTGCAGAGCCACAACATGGGAGCTGTTACGGGAATAAGAATATATTTGTTTGTAAGTGTGCACAAACCCCTTGTTATGTCTGTCATCTTTGTGATGTTTCATTCTTAAGTGTCCCTACTCTCACTTTCTCATTAGAATGATGTGTACTATTGAACTCTACCATAATTTATGACACTCTGTGAAGGAGGGCAGACAGCATTCCACAAATTAAAAGCTCAGATAGGTTGGCTTTTAACTTGTCACAAGTTAACAAATTATAACAAATTACACTCCAATGTGGCTTATAAGAACATCTAGCAGTGTAAAATGCCCTATTCATTATGTTGAAAAAACATATTAAAATTTTAACAAGCAGGTCAGCTTATAAATATTTATGAGACAATTTCTTAACAGGGGCGGCACAAAGGTTAGCACTGTTGCCTCTCAGTAAGAATGTTCTGGGCTTGAGCCTCCCGGACACCCTGAGCCTTTCTGTATGGAGTTTGCAAGTTCTCCCTGTGCCTGAGTGCGTTACCTCCAGGTGCTCTGGCTTCCTCCCACAGTCTAAAGACGTGCATGAATCTAAATTGACACTAGATTTGGATGTAAGTGTGAATGGTTGTGTGTCTCTCTGTGTTAGCCCTGTGAAGGACTGGCAACCTGCTAGGATAGCCTCCAGCTCCCCCATGATCCTATATGTGGTAAAGATAATGAATGGATCGATGGAATGTCTTGACGGTCCTGATAAAGATAATCAGTGTAAGCGGTAGTGAGTTCTGACGGTGATCATGCTTTTGGCCTGCTACTGAATGGATCATAAAACAACAGTATCTCAATGGTACATCATGCTGCAGCTTGAGTTGCATCTCTCATGACCCTGAACAAAGTTGGTAATTGAAAAAGTAAAGGGCCTCAAGTTCATGTCAAAGGACAGCACATGTACAGCTCTCTGAAGCCTTCCACGCACTTTAAGCCGCAAAAAAAGCTGGCAACAAGGTTAGATGTTCACACAAATATACGTGTGCACAGAAAGAGTCATAAAGTATCCACACAAGCATAAAAGTATGCGTGTGTGTGTGTGTGTGTGTGTTTGTGTATCTGTGTGCAATTGTATATGTGTGCACTGAAAATGTTTCAGTGGGCACCAAGGGAAATCAGAAAGCACCCGCCAGCCCCCAACTCCTAAGAGTGAGACTTCATAATTACACTTTTACACACCAACACAGGCTGACACACACACATCCACACTTGTAATTACAGTCTGCTACCACAATCCCATTAAGTCTTTGGGGCCTGCAGGCATTTTTCCATTATTTAACAGGTCACAGTTTCTAGTATGAATGCTTTTGTAAGGGCATGAGTTCACAGGGGCCGACTTTGTATTGTACACCCATTGGGTCATGGGTTCAATTCCCAGCTGGCCTAGTGGCCTGCTTCTGTTCTGTTCCAAGTCAGAAACTCCTTTCATCCATATTTTGTCACCCCTGACGGGTCCTGCTGTTTAATGGATTGAAGACAGGAAGAAAAAAGTGATTTTACACTCAGAGACATACACACACACACACCTAAAACAAGGCAAACATCTATAAATGCGTAGCCAAGCAAGTAATTGCAAGGCCTTTGGCTCTGTTGAATAAGGCTTACTGCTCTCTGTAATGAACACACTATGATGCGTTTTCAGCACTAATGTAACATAATAGAAAGAATGTTAGGAAAACAGAGGGAAAACAGGCTTATTTGCTTCTGTAATGAAACAACAGCATGGATTATTTTCCTTAAATTTACAGCCGTTTATCATCAGTGAGAGAAGAGATAGAGATGTTGAAGAAAAAGACAGAAATGAAGAGAGAAAGTGAAATGAGAGCGAAAAGGAGCAGAAACCCAGCTGTGCTTTCCTGCTGAGAGACCAACGGAGATGGCTGTTGGAGAGAGAGACATGACACTTTGTCAGATAGACAGAGATATAAAGTCTTGATGTCAAGAGACAAAAAGAGTGCTTCTAGCCATGTACACTTACATTCGGTTTTCTTTTATCTGAACTGTGTGTGTTTTCAGAGGAAATCATTTTGCGTGTGCACATGTTGGGGAGTGTAGGAGCTCAGAGGGCACTGTTTAAGGATGGAGACACATTCTGAGTGTGTGTGTGGGGGACAGTTGTGTCTGGAAACAGTGTATTAGTGAATGTTGTGTGTGTTTGTGCATTGAGGGGTGACAGAGTGTGTTTTTCTTTGCACTCTGTGCATAAAGGGATTAAAGATGTTTTCCTGCGCGTGTTTGTGTCTGTGTGTGTGTGGTTGAGTCAAGAGGACGTGAAAAGAGGATGCTCTCCCACATACTTACATCCCTGATTTATTACACACTGCATGCCCTCAGACTGTGTGTGTGAGTGTGTAAGTAAACGTTTACACTCCTTCCTTCCCTCATGAACAGACACTTTATTCATTTTGTGCATTTTATATAATCACATAGAGGAGAAACATTAATCTGTTGCCATTTTATCTCATATTAAGTTATGTTGTCTTGAATAATAACTGCGGACTGAGCCATGTTAGCCCCAGTCTCTTATTTCTTTGACCCCACTTTCATACTTAACTCACAGTTATAAGATTAATATCGGTGTTATCAGGCCATGGTTAAAAGAAACTAAATTACTGAAGTATTTCTTTAAGGGTCATATTTTTACCACATACAGTCATGGTAAAAAGAAAGTACACTCTAGTTCAAATCTAAGATTTTACATAGTAGGACAAAGTAAAAATCATCTGGTCCTTAGCAGGTCTTAAAATTAGGTAAATACAGCAACACATAACATATTATTTATATGACAAAAGCTAAGCCAAAAAAGAGAACAAAACCTCCTGTAATTATTGGACAACGATATGTAAGTGGATGAAAGGGCAATAATTTTATGGTTATTTAGTATATTTCGTCAGTGTGTCATAAAATTAACAGTATTTTTTTCCTATTAAAGCCTTTGAATTAATGCCGTTTTGTCTTTAATACATCTGGGCCTTCAGTATTTGTACATATGTTTTAAACCTTTTCAACTTCAGGTAAATGCTAAAGAAAACACTGTTTTTCAATGGAGCCCATTGCTAAAATGGTTATGTTTAGGAGTTTAGCATTGTAACAATTAAGTAACACCCAAGTTAAACATCAGTGAATGTACCAAATTTGAAGAGTAATCCAACTGTCCAGAACTTGTTGAGAAACTTCAATAAAAACCACATATTTGAACCTCATGGTTGCCTCAGAAAATATGGATCGGCAATTTCTTATGGAAATTCCCGCATTAGCTCTGGATCAAAAAGATGAACAGACAACGTGACTAACTGATGAGATCCACTAGCATGGGTAAAAGCTAAAGGCTTAAAACGACTATCCTTCCCTTTGTCCATGAAAACTCTTACTGCAGAGGAAATTTGTTCATGTGTATATAGTACTGTAATAAAGCCCTTGAGCCACTCCTCATTTCTTTATATTGTGCTTGGAAAATTGGAAATAGGTGCAGTGATTTATTGAAACATGTGCAAACATACATGGAAATACAGTATATGAGGCAAAACACAGTTTGTACAATTTTAATGAGCTTGAAAGTCAATATTTGGTATAACCACCTTTATTATTCAATACAGCCTGAACTCTCTTAGGCAAGGTTTCTTGTAATTTGTAAAAAGTATGTAAAAAGTAGTCTTCAGGAATAGTTCTCCAGGTTTCTTGAAGGACATTCAAAGCTTTTCTTTGGATGCTGGCTGCATTTTGTTCTGTTCTCTGTCAAGATGATCCCACACTGCTTCAGTAATGTTGAGGTCCGGGCTCTGAGGAGACCAATCTGTGACTGATAGCGTTCCATTGAGTGTTTTTCTTTCCAGGTATGCTTTTATTGCTTTAACAGTATGTTTGGGATCGTTGTCATATTGAAAAATGAAGCTGTTGCCAATCAGGCGCTTTCCAGGTGGTATTGCTTAGTCAGTCGGAATCTGGTGGTGCTTTTCTGTATTCATAATTCCATAAATTTTGACAAGATCTCCAACACCACCGACTGAAATGCAGCCCCAAACCATGACAGAGCCTCCACCATGTTTTACAGATGGCTGTAGACACTCACTGTCGTACCTCTCTCCTGACCTCCTCAGTACATATACACTACAATTTGAATGAAAAATTTCAAATTTGGATTCATCACTCCATAAGACCTGTTGCCACTTATTTTCAGTCCAGTTCTTGTGCAATTTGGCATACCTCAGCCTTTTCTCCCTGTTTCCCTTCATTAAGAATGGCTTCTTGACAGCCACCCTTCCATTGAGACCATTTCTGATGAGGCTTCAGTGAATAGTAGATGGATAAACCGAAGGGTCAGATGCATCTCTCAGGTCCTGTGTCAGGTCTTTGCTGGATTTTTTCCTATTTCTTAAGGACATGACTTTCAGATACTGTTCATCTGCTGTAGATAGTTTTTTAGGCCTGCCACTTCTTCTTTTGGCCTCCACTTGTTCAGTTTCCTCATATTTTTAAGGCCACATTGCACATCATGCCGAGATATGCCAAGTTTTCTGCTAATACCTCTTTGAGAAACACCTTGTTGGTGGAAAAAATATTATTTTATGCCTGTCAAACAATCTTTGGCATTTTTCATAGGTTCAGCTAAAGAAAACAACAGGCTGCTAGTAACAAAGTGCTGAAAGACACAATTTAAAACTTTGCTAAGTTGTCTGTTATGTGTTGAGTTAGGTGCCCTTTTTTATGCTCGAGTGAGTCTCATAGGTCAGTGTTAGGCAGCTTAACAAACAAAAAGAAGTCCCTCTGAAAATGGTCAGGTACAAAGACTGGAGTAAAAATGAATGAAAAACCAGCCAATGTCCAAAGAAAAACTTTGAAAGACCTTCAGAAAGCCCAGAGAACTATTGCTCAAGACCACTTTCTTATAAGCTTTATTAAAAGAAAGTCTGACTCCTTGGAAGCAAAATATAAAGAAATGAGGGGTGTGTCAAGACTTTTGCACAGTACTGCATATAGTATATAGAAAGCCAAACAAATGATAATGCCTTATGACTCGGCTATATCAGGCTTTATCCATTATCCTTATTGAGCTGCTATATTGCAGCTCATTCTCCTCCTGCTCTTCCTTCACAGAATAAAAATGTTGTACTACTAAATGCCTCTGTTCCTTTCTGTCTGCAGATTTTCCATGCCAATGCCGACGCCACAGAGGTGGTTCTCAATCGAATCCCACTGCCAGTCCTCGCCCGCTTTGTACGAATTAGACCTCAGACATGGAAGAATGGCATTGCACTGCGGTTCGAGCTTTATGGCTGTCAGATTACGGGTAAGAAAGATGATGCATTTTTTTCTGTAGAGTTCGCAGACTTTTTGGGAGAGGAGGTCAATCTCCTCTTGGGATTCTTGTGAAAACACAGGAGTCATTTTGTCAAGTTTTATGCCAGTGATTTATGTGCTTTTACACAGGGGTCAGAAGGTGGGTCAGTGCAAAAATAACTCCCTTAGAAACATTTTCTGGAAAAGAACAGGCATATGTGAAAGGGTTTTCTTTATTTATATAATCTAATAATAAACAATTCTGCAATTTGTCCATCCATTAATTCCTATTCATTATTCTGTTCATACTTTCCTCTCATCTATTTCTCTCTTTCACATGCACACAACACACCCACCCTTATGTGCACTCACACTCTTGCCCTTGCTCTTTCATATACGTATACCCCCTTCTCTGTCTCCCACTCACAGATCACACACATGCACTCACGCACACACAAAGAGACACACTCAGTCCTAATAGAATAATACTAGAGTGTGATGTGTGGGTGATAACATCAGAGAGTAACAGGCTCTCAGCTTTCATCTGCAGCCCTGGCAAACAAACACGATTTCAACCAGCATAATCAGCTCAATACTATAAATAGATAAAACTTAATTAGACTGTCTGTGTTTGTGTGTACGTCTGTGCGTATATGGTAAAAGAGAGAGAGAGTTTCAATCCATTTGAGCATATCTGTGTGTATGTGTGTCCCAGCTCCACTGTATCATTATTAGGTTAGGGCCTCTCTCTGCTGCCATCATAGTGGCCATTGAGAGGGACAGATATGCTCTTATCCAGGAGGGCTATTTCAGCACCCACACAAATCACAATCACACCAAAACAATATGATACTGCTTCTGCATGTGTGTGTGAGTGTGTGTATGATAGAGAGAGAGACGGGGATGTAAAATATATCAGGTATCTTGCCTGTGTTCTTGATCGCCTATTTTTTTTTAAATTCTATTTTAACACCTGAAATTGCATTATATATCACTCTACT
>VUQI01060396.1:8397-19538 GCA_015106735.1 Paratilapia polleni | reverse complement strand
TTTGCTCTCACTTTATCCATCTATAGCATTATCTTCCATTCAGTCTTTGCTGTCAAGCACTGAAAATAATGTGTGTGCTTGTGCTTGATTACTGGAGAGACTCTCTACTCTAGATCAGAAAGACAGTAGTTAACCAATGAGGCTACTATCAGTATCTATTGTCTGCTCACTTGTAACAATGTGCTTTATTCAGAAAAAGGCTAATTTACATGCACTTGAAACACTGGGTTAAGTTTGAAGTCCTTCATATTTCCTGATTTGACAAAAATGTATCTAAGCTTTGGTTCAGATACAACTCTTTTGAAGGATATCCTGTGCATGAAGGCAGTGAGTTTTAAAGGCATGGTGGTTGGTTTATTGGAATATGCTACAAGTTGTACTATAGGAATTATATCCAGGATTTTCAAGCTTGACTCTGCTTAGGAATAGTCAAAAAATATCTCCCTTTAATGCTTCTGTTTTGACTGTTTTTATTTTTATTTGTCTCTCACAACTCCCCCAACCAAGAAAAATGTAGTATGTTTAGCACACCTTCAGTCAAAATCTATGGGTCAAAAATGTCTCAGGTGCTACTTTTTCTAGTGATCCGATCAAGTCACTTGGGCTTTCATCTTTCCATCATTCTGTTTTCAGAGTTTTCTTATTATTATTTAGTCACACTCTTTCTCCTGTCATCATTTTTTCCCAACACAGTGCTGCTACGTCTATATCTGTGCTGTAATTATTTTTCCTGTTTTTTCCATTCTGTCTCTCCTTCTCACTTCCATAAAAGATGTCACATCCTCCAGCAAATAATAAACAGCAGTAAATTTCAGTCTATCTTCCCATGACCCCTTAACTTACCTCCACCCTTCCTCCCTGCTCCTCCATTTCCCTTCTCCTCACCCTGCCCCTCACCCTTTTCACCCTGTTTTCCTTCTATCTTTTTCCTGCCATTAAAAGCCTCAAAGAAAGAAAGAGGATGAAAACATTATAGAAAAAACTTAAAAAAAAAAAAGAGCAATCAGAGAGAGAGGGAGAATGACAAAGCAAAGAGAAAGTGAGAAATGACAGACATAACAAGAGGACCCACTTTCCCTCTTCTCTCCCTCTTGTCTGGCTCTCTTTATTTTCTTTCCATTTTGTAAAAACAACTGTCATCCTGGAGGATATATGGGCCTTTAGAGTCTTAAACTATCTCTGAACTCGACAAAGCTTTATTGAGTTACAAACACCTTACCGAGGAGTGCAGTTTAGTGCAATTTTGCAACTCTATTAAAATACATTTCTATTGACATTCATTAAAAATTTCACCACCATATAAATTCAATCACAAAATCCCAAAGATGATATATTATATCATGTATTTCATGCAGTAATGGGAAAAGTAGTCAGAATTTTCATTTAAACTTTGATCACCAAATTTCATGGGGGTTCATTTACCCTTATTCATCAGCTTACTTACCTTCAGTAACATTTGTTTTTTTCTCTCTTTTCCAGAGCCTTTGCATGCCTTACCTCCTGGCCTAGACAGTAAGTTCTACTTCTTGTGCATTTGTACTTCCTGTGCCAACATGTCTGTGCTTCCTGCTTGTCGCTTAGCTCAGCTCGCAGCACTGCAAACCTTGTTAGTGCAAAAGATTTATTACCATACAACGTTTCACAGTACACAATGTTAAGATAGATAGGAGCTAAAAAGTTTGACTTATTACTGTGCATCATTTGCAAACAAGTTGTCTCGGTCATGTGCAGTAATTTTTAATAATACATCCATGAAACCAAAATAAAACAGACTTTGTAAGGATACAGTTTTTATTTACAGAATTCCATATACAGTCTTGATCCACACTCAGTGACAACAGTGCAACTTGCTGGAATGGATCCAATGCATTTTTCCAGCATGATGTCTTGCATGCTGGGCTGAAACACTTGATTATGTAGTTTGGTGTGGAAAACAGAATTTCTTTTCATGACATAAAAAAACAGACACACGATTACATACTACAATAGTAACACTTCACTTGTAACAATGTGCAGCTGCAACAGAGGGTGTCTCTAATGGTGTGCAATGGACTTGACCGTGTGTGATACAGTTGTTATCCTTGCTGTAAAAATCTGCTGATGCTTGAGTGTTTCTCCAGACCCACGGTAAATTAGGCTCACTCTGTGTTCATTTTCTTATGTTTTTATATCGTAAATTACTTATCAAATGACATAGGAATAAAAGTTTAAATCATGAGCTCAGGGTTGAATTGCTCCATCTGGTCTATTTCTTTGGTAATCACCAAAATTACAGATCTGTCTATCAGTCCATCCATTTTTGTCACTATAAAGATTAGCAGCTCTTCCCATGATATTTTTCTTTATCTTGATTTGCTGTCACCAACTAAGCGCCCTTATTCCCTGCTCACCCAGCTACTTTTAGTCCACACTCATCTCTGCTTCCTTTTTCCACTCCACTCTTCATTTTGTCTTTACTTTTTCATTTTTTTCCTTCAATTTCTTCAGTTTCTTCCAGTTCCTGATCCCACCTGCATGAAATGCAGAGCAGATCACCACCACCAACTTTCCTTTTTTTCCCTCATTCATCCAAAAATAGGCCAGTCTGAAAGAAGATAAAAAGGCTTAGAGAGATTATGCTACTGGATCTCTTGTTTTGAAAGTCTGGGTTGGGACCTAAACCACTAGCTGTTTGTGCTATTGTTTAGAGACCCACAAAATACACATACTGGTCTTTTTGAAGACTTGCGTATAGACACTGAATTTCAAGTTCTGCCTCATGCAAAAAAGAAAAAAAAACACATTTCACCACTATGAAGTATATAAAGATTTTTGGTCACAGTTCATGGAAGGCTGAGGTTGAAAATACAGAACACAACTTTTTCTTTAATTATATTACTATATGTTAAAAATGGGGATTAAAGCTTTACTTCGGTTAGTTTCCACAACTGAACGAATCAGTGCTGAAAATGAGCAGGTGTGATAGTAGCTTAAGGTATACTGTTTTCAGTTCTGTGTGTGTGTGTGTGTGTGTGTGTATTTGTACATGTGTTCATAGGGTTTGAATATAAGCATACTTGAGAAGCACTTATTGTTGTTTGCCACATTCAACATAAAATCATTCTAAAACTAGTAAAATTCTCCTTTGGGATGCCTTTTAAGAAGTGATCTCAGACTTCTCAGACTCAAGTGTTTCTCTTTGGGTGAGTGGATAAAGTTACACCTCAGGTGTTATTTATTCTTCTTAGTGTCTTGATGTGAGACAAGCAAAATGTAGTTGTTTTTGACAATTTTACAATCCACCGTGAGAAATAATCATGGTCTGATGGAAGTTTGCGATTTCAGCCAGTGTCTTGCATGTTAAAATGGGGTAGAAACTGGATTTTGAGTGATGAAGGCATAAACTGAATTTCTAAACTGACTTTAACTCACCCTTAAGTTAGATGATCCTAATGCTACAATCACACTAGGGAAAACAATGGTTGGAGACCGTGGCACGA
The DNA here is from genome assembly GCA_015106735.1 of Paratilapia polleni. Lineage (NCBI taxonomy): Eukaryota > Metazoa > Chordata > Actinopteri > Cichliformes > Cichlidae > Paratilapia > Paratilapia polleni. The sequence goes on along the minus strand of VUQI01060396.1, from coordinate 16,059 downwards.
CCAAAATTATTGCAACCGTGTGTAATGAATTTGTGATCTCGCTGCCTTTGAAAAGGTTGCTTTGAAGACGCTCGCAGTCAGTTGCCCTCTTCAAAGCGACTTTGGTGCATCAAGACAGTCTGCTATCAGTCTGTTAGGTTAGCGACTGAATGGGGTCAAGTTTACAGTTACGCGCAATTACAAATCTGTTGTTGTCTGTTGCAAATCTCCTGCCTGCCTACGCACACAGAAATTCACACTAACTACTTACATTCAGAGTCCAGCCTGAACCTCATAAATCTCATAGATTTGAAGCAGAAATTAAGAAACTCCTCCAAAAATAGTGACATAGTTGCTGCAGGATGGCTGCAAAATGACATAGATGCTCAGCAACTTTGCTTTTATATAGTAATATAACCAGAATACAACCGGTTGGCAAACAATTGAGTCAAGTTCCCTGTCGCAAAGAGACACATCGCAGATTAGTTGTGCTCACTGGCACAGACTGACCCAGACTGATTACAATGTGTTGGCAATCTGTCTGCATTTATAAATTAGATGGCAATATTTGCAAATCTTCACCAATCTGACAGTGACTGCAGTCACGCTGGACCTTGATTGTCCTTGTTGAATACAAAAAAACTCAATGCATTAACCGGGCAACCAGTGATTTTTTCCTAATCTCAAGGAGGTTTCCATCCTATTTTTACTCTAGTGTGACTGAGCCATAATAAGAGATTAATGAAAGGTCTTATTTGCCTCAGGCAACACCATGGCTGAAGGCAGTGTGCTTTCAGGTTGTCCATCTGTGCCATTCTCATGAATATGATACCTCAAATTTGTATCTTGGACTCAAAGGTTAACTTATTAGATGTTAGTGGTCAAAGGTGAAGATCACCTTACAATAGCAAGCTTTTGCCCATGACTTCGGAGGTCATATGCTAATTATTAAAAAATTTTCACACAAATGTCTAATGGGATAAAATGACAAAGTGATGATATTTTATATCCAAAAGGACAAAGGTCAGCTTCACTGTGACATCATAATGTTCTGCAAAAACACTTTTGTGGTCATTACACAGCACCATAACTCAGGAACAGAAGGGGAAATTGTGACAAATTGCATTTGGTCAGATGCTGATTTGGCTGCACTAATCTTTGGTGCCCCTATTTGATTTCTTAAAATCCTTCTCTACATATTATAGTCTGGACAGATTGGAAATTGATGGGTTGCTGATTCCTACTTATGTCTTTTTTTGTACTATAAAATCTTCCCAGTGGATTAAAACATAATCTAAAAAATATATATTAAGAAAAAGTTCAAGTTTAGAAGACACATGGAAACATTTTAAAATGTCTGTTGTTAGGTATAGAAAACATGATCATTGCACACAGACTGCTTACACCCACATGCACATACACAGAGAAAAGGGGCTTATACTGGCTTACGTGTTTTTGTGAAGTGAGAAACCTGCTTTGATAATAATTAAGTGATTCAGAAACTCTAGTTACCAAACATCCTTGAAAGCTACAAGTTTTAGCTTTAGGAGTGGTGCCCTTTGCTACCTCAAAAAGCAAAATAATGGTCAACTTTTTCAGCCCTGGAAGTTATTTGTCTGTTAATCCACCGGTGGGAAGGCTCTCTGTGCAGCACAGCTTTACAATCATAGCCAATTTTAAACCCTTAAAGAGTACGTCTGAACTTCAAAAAAAGACTAAATTAAGCTTACTGGTTCCTCGAGGTTTTGTATCCTGCTTTGCACCTCTCCTCCATCTCTTATTTCATTTTTTTTCTTCTCTCTCATCCCATCTAGTTCTTGCTTGCCTTGGTTCTATTTCCTCTTTCTTCCCTCCTTTCTTTCTTGCTCACGCACCATCTTTCTTTTATTCTCCCCCTTTTCTTTTTCTGTCTCTCTCTCTCTCTCTCTTCCACAACCTCTCTCTCAGCGGGTTTCTTTCACTCCGAGTTGACAGAGTATTGAACTTTCAGACAAACCCTTTAATGCAGGATTAAAGATATCATGGCAGGATTAACTCGCTCCCTTCTCTTCCCCACCCTCGCACCCTCTCTCCTCTCACTTTCTACCACCCCTCTCTATTTCACTCCATTCTTTCCTCCAATAATGCCTTCTTTCTTATCCTTTCTCTACCCCTGTAATTTCCCCCTCTCCCTCTCTATCTCTTTCTCTCTCCACTCAACTTCAGTGTGATCTTGCCCTGATAAAAATGCTGCATCCTAGCAAATACACCCACTTAACACTCCCCACCCTTTGTTCAAGTCAGCCAGTCACTGCATAATCAAGGCTTTGCATTCTGAGATCGAATCTGAATGCATGGCATGGGCCTTTGCGTGTCAATGTGCAGCTAATGCTTGTGATGTTTGCATCAATTGAAAAAAAAAGGAGAAGAAATACAATAAGTAAATTATTTTTGAGAAATGAAGAAGCCTTCAATTGGTTGTTTAAATATTAACACACTGAGCAAAAATGTTAAAGCTGAGAGTTTGTTTTTGCCTGATGTGTTTTGTTACCTTTAAACATTAGCAAGGCACAACAATTTTAGCACACTGCCCCTGTAGTGTAATTGGCCATTCGCTCAGACCCCTGCCTCTTTTGCTAGGCCTGTCAAGCTTTTTGTTCTCACACAGTTTACAGAGATAACAGCAACATATTTACCTTAGGTCCTTGATTTTAGACTAGTGCACGAATACTTCATTAGCTCTAATTAAATAGCTGAAAAAGCAAACATTAGCTACTCTAGTCCTCAGCAGACTTTGAATGCTTCAAACTTTCCACCTTACTTTTTCTAAAATGCCACAAAAGGAGTCTTAAATAGACATATAATAGGCCAAAGCTAAATTTCCCAGACAAACGGTCAGTATTCTCACTAGTTAATTATACATGTAAAAGACATGCAAATAAAAGAAGAGCACTGTTCTCATTCTAATTCTAACCAAGTAGTTTTGGTATCAAAACCTAACCAAACAGCAATGTAAAGCTCAACTAAACAATGAACAGCCTAGGATGAGAACATAGTTAGTGTTAATATTATTAATTACAATATGGACAATATAATATCAAGAATTTCAAAAATAACCCACTATGTAAACATAGCCCATGTAAGCATATAGCCAAATTAATATAGTTAGTTTATGATCTGTACAAAGTACCTTAAGTAAAATTCGTTACTATTGTAGGTAATAGGCTAGCTAACCAAACATGCTAATGTTGCAATTTTAAGTTAGAATGCCTAAAAGAAGTCTATGTCCTTCACACTATTAAAATCCTTAGTTTCAGTCTTACTACAGCCGCATGCTTCAGCATGTGAAGAAATTCAAAGCTTGACAGACCTTCCATGCCTACTCACAATTTGAGAGGGGTCAGGTGAACTATTGATTAGACATTACCTCCTATGCAGTCTGCATGCCTGCCTTGCTCATCTACTGAGCCAACCAGTAATGTGTCCTCCTGCCCTCCAGGGGGTGCCATATCTGGAACGGAGCCCACAGTAGACACAGTGGTGGTGCAGCCGGTCCCTGCCTTCTGGTACTATGTGTTGGCGGGAGGTGGTGCCCTTTTGCTGCTGGTCACTATAACCGTGCTGGTGATACTGTGCTGCCACCGGTACCACTGGGCGACCAAGAAGACCAGCAGTAGCCATCATCATTCAGTGATGTACCACAGCAACCAACTACCATATCAACAAGGTCACCAAAACTGTTACCAGAACCAAAATCCAGGCTGTAATCTGATCCACAGCCCTAATCAAAACCACCTGTACCCAAGTACCGGGCCAAGTCTGGAACCCATGCTCACCATAACACTGGAGAAAGATGACAGCCATGATTCCCAGTGTTGAATTGGCAGAGTGAACAATTCAATTTTATAGAATGTAATAAAGTGATTAAAGGGTGTGAAAACTCCCTGAAATGAATGAGCAGTATTCAGTATAATCACCACTCTTCACTTATGAGAATCTGCATAGAGGCACTCCAGTTGATGTTGCTGATGACTGATCTAATTAATTGATCAGTATACACTAAACTGGTAGAAAGAAGTCCTGAAATTAAACTTTACCACTGAAGAGTAGATGATAGAGCTTCAGCTACATTTCTGATGGCTGAAGAGGGCCTGATAACAACACTGTAGTGCTACTTTTTGATGTTCTTAAGAGTATGCTGGCTTCTACATCTGAACCCCAGTCTGAAAGCGAGCTGGATTATGAACACAGTAAATCACAGGTAGTATGAATACCAGGTTGTGGACAAGACATACTGCATTTACATGCAGTGTACAATGTCAGGGTTGTAACAGCATATCCCCCCTTCTATAAATGTCAGAGCAGGATATGTCTGTCTGCCCTGCTCTGATCTGCAGCTTGGACATTGCCTGCCTTCAGACACCCTGACAGACAGAGAAAGGATTTACACACAGGTAGAGAAGACACACTGTGTTTGTGTGCAGCATTAAGAATGATGGCTGTTTCTTTGGGACTGAATGAAGCTGAATTTTATTTGTCCACATGCATTTGACAGACTGGAAGAGTGACAGAGACAGATTAATAACAAAAAGGAAAAAAAAAAAGGGAAAGGAAGAATTAGTGTTGCCCATCCAGCTGTGATAGACAGCTGCATATCCACCCTGCAGCTTTGGTCCATGAACAGCTTTGAGACTACTTACGTCACATCACATCAGCTGAAACATGCGCACCAATATATGCACGGACACTTCTGAGACTTTTCAAGTCTCACATGTTACTTTGAGTGTGTTTTTCATTACATTCTGGGTATGCCTTTTTTAAATATGTGCTTTAAACCTATAACCTCCAATATGAGGTAGTGCCTCAGTGTCAAGCAAGAGTTTGAATGGATGCAGTTTTACTCTGTTTGTTGCCTGGATCTCATGGATAATCTGATGCCTGTGTCTGTTAATGTTCAAAGTAAACATCTTTGTATGTCCTGCACACATTAGATTGGGTGAATGAAACAAAGCAGAAAAAAAACTATCATGTATCAAGTATTGAAGGTGGAATATTGTTTTTCTTAAAATCTGTGCAAATACAATAATCTTAAAGTCTTTATTTTCTGCACATAAATACACATTTTTTTTTAAACACATTGGTATCCAATTCAAAAAATGAGACCAAACATGCTTTGACAAAGAGCATTCTACAAATTGAAGCTTTTTGGAAAATCATTTATCTGCTTACTGGTCAGTTTTTTTTTTTTTCTGAAAAAAATCATTTCTTTCAGACTGACTCTAGTGCAGCACAATTACTGTATTTTTTTTAAGCATTTATTTATGTATTGTATAGGTATAGGGGTGTAACGATTCTCCACATCACCTGATCATGGCTGGATCTTTTAGGAAAAGTAAACTACTTACTTCAGATGTATTTGCAGTTCACTCTTTACCTGACATAACTACAGGAGAGGATTAGGGCCAATAAAAGCATTTTTTTCAGAATTCATGATCAACATGATTCTGACTTTAGAATTCAGAGAAAAATATTTTTAGTGGCACTAATCCTCTTCTGTACATAATGGCTTTCACCAGACTAGCATGCTCTAACTAGGCATTACCAGCTCCACATGACTAACTAGCATAAGAAACATGAACTCATGGCTAATTAGCATATCATTACAGGATGCAAGTTACCAAAGCTATTTTTCAACAGCTACTATTCATGCAATATTTCCACACACATGCTGTTTACACTAATACAAAAATGCTGCAAATGAAAAAATAGTTAAACAGAAGTTCATTTAAACTGTGGATTTTACAACAAAGCTTGTAGCTTGTACCAGTAGTGACCCTGCAGTTAGCATCTACAGTGGATATAAAAAAAAAAGTAGACACACCCCTGTTAAAATGCTAAGTTTTTGTGATGTAAAAAAAAAAAGATGAGAGCAATGTAAATAATTTCCAACATTTTCCACTTTTAATGTGACCTACAGTGTACAGGGGGATAACAATCAAAAACTTACAATAACCTGATTGGAAAAATATGCACACCCTTAAACCATTAATTTGTTGAAGAACCTTTTGGTTTTAAAATAGCATTCAGTCTTTTTGGATATGAGTCTGTCAGCGTGGCATATTTTAACTTGGCAATATTTTCCCACTCTTCCTGTGCAAAAGCGCTCCAAATCTGTCAGATTGTGAAGGCATCTCCTGTTCACAGCCCTCCTCAGGTCACCACTACAGATTTACTGTACGGATCAGAAGTGACTGGTATTTGGAACTGTTCACAAAAACCTGGCATTTTAACAGGGCTGAGTAGACTTTTTGTATGCACTCTAAGTTTGTGTGAACATTTACTCAGCAAGTGTAACATGATGCATTTCTGATAAGTTGTTACATATTTTTACAATGTAGAGAACATTAGCACTTTTCTTCTTAATTTACTTACATTTACTGTGAAATCTTCTCATAAATTGAATGTCCTTTCTGTAAGTACGCCTACATGTGATTTTGGTTTTCTTGTATTCTAGTCATACAATGATTGTTTTTATACTTACTGGTTATTGTTACAGGGCAACAATTATGTTGACTCTGTTCACTGAGATGATCTTAAAAACGTTTCTTGATTTATATTCAGCAAATGTTTGTTGCTTATAAACTAAAGCAATTACACAACATTTTGTGAAGATTATTCAGATGATGTCAAAAAAATCAATCCAGATCCACACTTGTGAAATTGGATGTATCACGGTGGCACTTATTTTCTGGACTTCACAGCATGTCACCGTCATCAGTTGTGTGCTACCCCCTACATGATTTTGTTCATGCCCAAATCCCTGAGCCTTTTTATCAAAACCCACTTGTTCCTGTTCTGCTCCTTCCCTTCATTGCAAATCCTCCCGGTGAAAAACACAGGAGAGAAAATGAGAGGCAGAAATGGAGGGGACCAAAATCTCTCAGAGGAGAAGGGCCCATTAAGCGAGCCCCCTTTTTCTCCAAAGAATGCGCCCAGAGATGGAGGGAGATGAAAGAAGTAAAGAAAAAAAATGCTTTCTATACTTTCTAAAGATAGATCTTTCTTTTACTCTAAGAGGGAGGCTAAGAGGGAGGCAGGTTGGGGTATGGATTGAAGGAGAGAGAGAATAGACGGAGGAGGGCAGGTTGTTTCAAACACAAAAGCAGATGAAAGAAGTCTTTTGGCAGAATAGACAGTGTGATGAAGACACACATATACAGTGCACACTCACGCTTGCAGACTCCATCTAACCAACACATACCTCTATTAGTGAAGAACCCAGATTTCCAGCAAGCTCTCAGATACCGTTATCTAAATCATTGTTTCAAGGATATTTTTCACACTGCACATATTCCCCATATTGACATATTTCATCAGCCTGTGTCTTATAAAATGCTGTTTTGTGCTTTAGTCAACAAGTATTTTAGTTATTTTGTGCTTGCATATCCATTTTCAGTCTGCCTAGCCCCTCTCCCTTCCATATCAATCGACTTGTGTATGATTTACACATTATATGACTCATTCTAGCAGCCTTGTGCCATAACGCAATCAATGTGGGGCTGAATTCAAATGGAGGAATGAAATATGACTGTATTTATGTTGTGCTACCCATGCACTTTTCTCTTTCATTCTCTCTCTCTCTATCAAACTTTGTGCAAGTTTTGTGAAACATCCTGGCGTCTTTTCATGCAGCGCTTTTAAATC
>VUQI01060395.1:31950-41997 GCA_015106735.1 Paratilapia polleni | reverse complement strand
TTTTTGGTTTTTTTGGTTTTTTTGTTTTAAAGACACTTTTAAAGTTGCACTAAAAATTAAACTTCCACTTCTTGTAAATCCCACTGTGTAGAAATTAGCTGCTGAGGGTGCAGCAGACATAGTCCTCAATGAATAGGAGTGGGTGGAGCTGAATATTTACAGAAAGGTATTTTACTATAATCAAAACCTGTGTTTTAAAATAAATAAATAAATAAATAAATAAATAAAATAGAACTACATCTGATATTTCCACCCCTTCTATTAAAAGCTTGATTAAAACATTTGAAAAGAATGTTAAACCCAGATCCCTCAGACCCTGTTCTTTCTGGCCAACTCACAAGCACCCCCTATGAGTCGAGGGAAGTTCTTTGCTACAATGATTCTGGTAATCATTGCTACATGCTCACTCTCTATTAGTATGAGTCCAAATATCTGCTCTGATGTTTCTGCAAAACCCTGCTGTATCTGTCATTCATCTTGTCATGTTGTAATCGACACCTTCTCCCTCTCCCAAACTCGGCAAAGTGAGACTCCAACACTGTTGGCACTGTGCTGCTGCTGGAAAGATGAAGTATGCCTGGATTACTTGGATCAAAAACCTCTCATCAGTGGGAATATATGAAGATAGCATTTGTCTGTTTCGAAATGCATTCAGGTTTTGTTTTACAAATACCAACAATGTTTGGTATTTATCTAAAATCCCTTTTGTCCAGTTTATATGGATAAGTGTATCAGTGGAATCCTCTGAATTTGTTTTAGTGGACAGGAGTGAACTAGAATAAAAAACATTTGGCTTGGTTTGGGTTTTATGAGCACCCATAAAATCAGGGAATTTAAATGTACTGACAGTTACCAAAGTAAAAATGGAGTCCGTTATCCAGCTCAAGAATGTGGTGGGCTGGCTCGTCCGATCCTCTGGTTGTATGCTTTGTCAGACAGACTGCTAGTTTGATTCTGGCATCAGCACCTTGTTGTGAGGGCACACAAAGCTTAACTGTTGTTGTTGTGTTACGTATTCAGGTATCATGTAAGATTCATTTGGTAGTAATTGCTGAAACCAAAGCAATACTATCAGCACTGAACTAGAATTATCTTCAGCTATGCTTTGTCATAGACGATGTGTGTATTGTGTTGCAAAGATATCTGCTGAAGTGGCATGCTAAGGCCTCAGTAACGCAGGCCTAGAGACCGGTTGGCAACCAGGGAAAAATGTGTATTCCCCAACCGGTTGATGAGTGGTTGCTGGAAGTTCCTGGCTGTCATCAGGTAAAATTGGTTGCAAAGAGGGTGTTGCTGCAGTTGCCCGTAGTTTGCGTGGATGACAGCGACTCGTATCCAAACACACCAAACACCGAGCGGTAGTGAAAAGCGTGATGCAAACCTACTTTGCCTTTAAAGTAAAAATTGTGTCTTACCACTGAAACCAACATGTTTCAAAAGGCACAGCTTTTACTTTGAAGGCAAACAGTCTCTGTTTCTGCTTTGCGTCGCACTCTTTAGTTTCATAACCACTTAGCAAGTAGTTGGCGAGTGTTTGCAGGCAAGTCGGCGTCTTCCATGCAAACTACGAGCAACCACGGCAATCTGCTGGCGACCAAAGTAATCGCAAGGAGTTTTTCAGTACAGAACTGTATATCTCTTTGCAACCAATTTCACCTAGCGACAACAAGCAACTTCCCGCATCCACTCAACAACTGGGGAATACACATTTTTCCCTAGCAACCAGTGATTACCATGGGGTCGCTAACCAGTCTTTAGGCTTGCGTGACTGAGGCTTAGCAATTAATCTCAGTGACTGTCAGCAACCGTCGGAGAATGCTCAATTTTCCCTAGCGACTAGCGTGGTTGCCAGGCAGTCTCAAACCAATCTCTAGGCCTGTGTGACTGGGACCTAACCAGCATGCGCTATCCCGCAACCTTGTGTAAATTTTATTTAAAGATGGGATCGTGAGTTGATGTAGCATCAGCCCTTAGCCCAACATAAAAGGAGGGTGAAGAAGTAGAGCTGCCCAGAGATTTTTCTATACTCTGTGATTCTGACCTCTTCTCAGTCACCTTGAAGAACAGGGATTCAATCAATAAAACGATAAAAATCCGTCGACCAGGATTAACAGGAGGGACTGCCAGCAAGCATTTGTTTTTAACTTAGCAAATCTTACCACAGTTCATCTTCTTTCTACACTGCTTGCAACATCCCCCTTCCCCCAGCCAGGTGATCAGGTGATGCCGAGGACTCCCTGGTCCCTGCTGCAAGCCGTGATTGTCTGGCTTTTCAAGATCATCGTGCACATTGGTTGTTGGATGATTTGTGTGTTGAAGCAGTGACTCGTGATGGCAGGCACAGATGTGGAAATTAAATTCACCGGCAAGGACGCCAACCCCAAACGCAGCAAACCTTTATTAATAATTTATTAATAATGAAGCAATGAGCTAGGGCAGAGGCTGCAGTTCTGTAAAGGCCTCATTAAGGATCAGCAGTGGCTCCTGGGCCTGGCACATCCCCCTGATACCTTAAGAGAGGTTGATGAAGAGAGACAAAAAGGGAGGGGCACATAAACAACAACAAACAGGTGTGAGGGGCAAGTAGGCATTTATGGACATGTGACCAGAAGGGGAGTGGGTGTGGTCCCGCGCCTGAACTTCAAATGAATTATCTCCAATTAAAGTTGGGCCAACAAACTAAAGTAGAACCGCTTAGGATCTGAACTCGCCACTGCATGCTGTTGGCAAACAAGAGCGACCACTTATAGAGAAAGTTACACACAAAACATTCCACCTTTTAAAGATATTAGTATTTTTTTAAGAAGTGTGCATCTGAAAGCCTCCCCAGTCTACCACTTTTCTGACATCACAAACTATCAAGTATTCTCACTTCATGCAAGAGTTGCTAGAAGTCTACAGCCTTGTGTCAGGACCTCTGATTCTGTTTTCCAAACAAACCCTTTCATCATTTTCTCTTCACAGCTAAATGCAGCATCATGGATTCGCTGGAGGAAATGTGGTGTAGCTGTATATGACAGTTTTGCTCTTTTAGTTTTTGGTGACACTTTGTATGAGCTCATTTGTTTGATGCATATGAAAACCTTTACCTGAACTTGGTACGCTACTGAATTGACTGAGTAATGATTTCTATTTGAAATTTCATCAAAGAGTGAATAATGTAGAGCCCACATGTATCGAGCTATTCAATCCCAGCTTATAGTACACATTTTCTGATGTCTATATTAGGTGCCTATGGGCCTGTTTTTGCAGCTTAGGTCTCAATGCAATAAGACTAAGAGCCTACAGCCAAGCTTTGAGGCTTCACCAAGGCATAGCGGTTCTCTCAGTTTAATGCCAGTAGCAGCATACTAATGTGCTCATAGTGACAATGCTAAAATGCAGATGCTAAGCAAGTACATATCCTCATTACACTTGGTATTACATGCAAACTTTGTAGATCAGTTATCTGGCTACTGATATTCAGCCTGGGGGTGTTTTGTTTCCACTGGGCATTAAAATACTTTTCCATTTCTTTTTTAGGTTTTGAAGAAAATTACAAAGTACATTCAGGAGCAGAATGACAAGATCTATGCACCACGAGGCCTGCTGCTCACCGACCCCATCGAGAGAGGCCTGCGAGTCGTATCCTACCATTTTGTGTCAATACAAACAGTACATTTCAAGCATTTATCCAGTTTTTTTCTTTCTCAGTAGAGCACACAGTGGAAAAGAGGAACCTAATACTCAGATTGCCAACAAACAAAGGAAAACATAGTTAAGGGGAAATGGCACTGTTTTTACAAGAAAATCAGTCTTGTGCAAGAATAAGGATGTACGGGAAAGGGGAATGATGCGCTGAATTGTTTGGTCAACTTTAACTTGTTAAACATACCCTGAGATCATGAAATGTGAATGTAATCGGACCACAGCTTAAGTAGAACAAGGAGTTTTCACGATGATCTAATCCACCCCCTTCTAACTTCTGGATGAAAATGGAAAGCAGCAGTCCCAGGCAACTTACAGGAAATCCAGCGCTGTGTAGGGATAACCTGTAAAAACACTAGATAAAAGTTAGTATGTAATCTATAGCATCTGTGCACCAGCATCCTGCCTGTCTCAGCGTATGCATGTGTGGGGTGACTCAACATCCCAATTAATTGCAACTGGGCAGCAATGGGAGATTAGGTATAGCGAAATATGACCAAAATTGTTACCATCTGAACTTTGTTCCCTCTCTTGCCTTTGATTTGATAGCTTTGACAGTGATCTGGATTATTTTTCCAGCACTGTCGAGAGCTGTGCTGACTTTGGCACGGGAGCACTGGGAGATTGACAGGAATGTCTCACCTGAGCTGTGGTTTTAACATTTGAACCGTGGAAATCTGATCATATTTGTAACTGTCTAATGTGTCTGCCTCATTTTAACATCTGGACGTTATGTACGTTATCCTGCAGAAGCAAGGGGTTGAAAGTTGCTGTGACTGTTGACAGTCTGGTGGTTTGCTGCCACCACAACTGACCCTTGAAAAACCAAACACTAATGCTGGCTAGACCCCCTACTTTTTATAACAGGAACACAACATTATGAGATCTGCTGGTGTTATAAAACATGAAGTTAAAGTGACGTCCGTTGGGAATTGGTGTTGGGCTAGTATGTGCTACTGGAACAGCTGTAGTTAGCCTTGGCATTGCTTCCACAAGTCTCTTAAACTCTACCATTCTTGCAGTTTATCCACATTGGCCTGTCACCTAAATGCTTCAGCCACAACATTAAAACAGGTGGAGTGAATAACATTCATCTTGCAATGTAATGTTGTGCTTGAAAACCTTGGGTCACAGCATTCATGTGGGTATTACTTTGACAAGTACAACCCACCTCAACATTGTTGCAGACCAAGCTAACCCCTTGATGACAGCAGCCTTCCTCAGCAGGACAGTGCTCCATTTCACCCCACAAAAACTCCTCAGCACTAGCTGGAGGAGCACCACAAAGAGCCCAAGGCATTGTGCTGGTCTCCAAACTGCCCAGATCCCAAACTATGTGCCTTACCAAGCCCGACCCATGGAGGTCACACATTAACCCTCCGGCCTCAGAGGATCAGCTCACAAGTCCCGGTACTAGACACCAGTCTGTGGTCAGTATTTAAGTAATGAGAAGTTTCTAGACAAACGGTATTGCTGCATTGGTGTTACATATTGGTGTTGATGCAATCTTAGTTACTTCTAAAATAGCTGATGTTTCTGAATTCATTACCAACCCCTAATGACGATGAACGTGCTGTTGTCAAGTCATTTTGTTTAATGTTGCGTAGCTGAGTGCTTGCATCCAGTGCTCTTCTTGATTTATACGGCACAATGTGCAGGCTTGCCTTGCTACTGAACACACTGCAGGCTACATAAAAATGTAGTTGTGCATAAACGCGACAACACCACAAATCCAGCTTTGTTTAAATACTGCAGGGGATTTGAGTGCTTTAGCAAAGTGGCTGTTATACTGGAATCTTCAGTGCAGCCGCTCGGATCCGTAAAAATGCAACTGTCTTAACCTCAAGTCAAGGTTTTTAGCGTAAGTTTGTAGTTCGGTTTGCTTCAGTTTTTAGCACTCATTTTAATGTTCCTTATCATTAGATACGAGAAAACAATACGGGAAGAAAAACAGCGTCAAAGGACTTTAGCTATGTTTACTGTAAAAGATTTACCTGCCTTTGTTAAAGTGAAGTTATAACAGACTATTACAGAAAAAGGTTGGCAAACCCTTTAAGATTTTCTATGTTTTCCTAAAGGTAGGAAAAGACAAATAAATTTAAAAATATAAAAAAAATTTTTAGACTTGGTCATTTATTTAAAAAAGAATTGAATATTTCAATATATCAGAATGCTTGCTAGCCCGTAGCTAGCACAGCAACAGCCACTAACTGCTAGGTAGTTTGCCAAAGTTTGAACTTGTGTGAGCTATTCTGACAACTGTAGCTAACCAACCATGCATAGCTAATGCAGGCAGGCCATGAAGTAGCTCATTCATTAGCTTGTATAATATAAGCTGCTTTAGCCTGCCGGCAGTACTACACCTCTGCCCCGGTTCCTCTTTTCATGCTATGTCTGCCCTAATCAGTGCCATATATGCTGTCATTGATGCCTAGTCTGTTCTGTGGTATGGACTTTCAGAACATAGCCATACTGCAGATGGAAATAATATTCTTCTTTTGACTATAGTGTTCCTGGCAGAAATTTTGTATCGCTCTTTGTCTTCTTCTTTCTGCTCCTCCCTTTAGGGGTTGCCACAGCAGATCACCTGCCTCCATCTCACCCTATCCATCTTCTTCTCACATCAGCCCTCAGCAACCTTCTCTGTGGTCTTCCTCTTTCCTCATTTTCAGAGTTGTTTATGTTTTCAGCTGTAGGGAGATATCCACGGCCCTTGACCCCAGAATCACATTGAAGATCACATTAAAGCTGCAGTATCATAGTTTTTTGTTTTGTTTTTTTTTATGTAAAAAGAAACTTTACTTTTTAACTGAGTGTGAAATGAACCCAAACTTGCATCAGCCGTGTTTCCTTGACAGATTCCATAAAGATTGAAATCACCATCTTTGAAGACAGAAGCCTGACTAGATAAAAGCTAACAGGGTGAGTCTCGTAATTAATATTCCAGACATAAGAAGGAGTTTGTTCCTAGTACAGATTTAATGCCGACCTAGATTTTAAGGCACGCTGATACATTTTCCCAATTATGAAACACAAACGGTTGGAGTCAAAGAGCAGTAATAAATGCGGGTCCCCCCCCCCCCATGTGTGCCACCGCTCTCATGCAGAATACCTCCGCTTCATGCAAAGAAAAATCCCACATCAAAGTTTTTTCATCTGTGAGTAATATCAGCTAACTGCACCATGAGGGTAGTTTCACAAAGCTTTAAATGGAGAATTCTGCTTACTTTATGACTTCAGGTTTTGTCATATGTTCACTGAAGGATTTGTGCTCTCGCTGTCCAGAGCACACGCATGAGCCAAACCCGGCAGCTGAACCAGAAGAGAGATGAAGTGCCCCTTCAGCATGAAAGCACTCTCCCTGCAGTTACATCAGCTTAAGTCACTGTAATCAAACAATTATCACATTTTACTTAAAATGGCCCATTTCCTTGTTTACTTTTCGGGCCGATGAGCTCTTACCACATTCATGTCATGTTGGAGAAAGTGGGAGAGAGAGACTTTAAAGGCTTCAATTTGTAGAGTAGAGTTTTGTCTGACTGAAAGTAAACTAAAAAACTAATTAGGAAACAAAAAAAAACAGGCTGGTATGAAATAGCATGTTGTATTGTTGTCATAAACCTGCTTTATTTGTGTACTGAATCCCAGCCTGTGGCCTTTATTTTTCTCCTTGTATGTACCAATGTAAAAAAAAAAAGCCAAAATGATCTTTGGTGTTTTTCTTGATGTCGTCATCTATGCCACATAAACCCCTCCCATTTATTAGTGTTGAATAAGCACTTTTAATGTGAAGCAGCAGAGTAAAGAAGGAGGCTAACACGGGTGACATAAAAGCCATTTTAAAAGCTGCTGAAAAATAAAAATGTTTCAAAAGGAGGACACACGTGATTGAAAGTGATGTTCTTTCAAGTGACGTCGTCGTCATCATCAGGCTCTGTCGCATGTGGACAACAATCAGATGGTGCAGTGCTAGAACCGTGCTCAGCTTGCCCATACAAGACACACAATATCCTGCATCAGATCTTCAAGTTTGTCCTTTGATTTTATTGCACAGGAAATGGAAAGCTAATGAGAACCAAGTGTTGGAGGAAACAACTAATAATCCGCTGCTTAAAATCTGATGCTGGTGTCTCAGTGATTTGCAAGAAATTTTCAAGGAAATCTGTCCCGCAAACCAATCTTTCTCCTCCTTATTTAGCTGGTTGCAAAATTGGTTTCTTTAGGAGCACTCATTCCACTGCACTGATTTTCTATCATACAACTTGTTTGTATTCTTAGAATGCTAAGACCTTTTGAGACAGTGCAGTATGATCGTCAATCATAGATGGCTTTTGTATATCTGTCGATCTTCCCCGCTGGCAGACGCCCTAAGAGCACATCTCATCCCATAAATTTTTTCGTTCTCCCTTACAGTAAATCTCTTCTTTTTTTCTTATGTGTGCACAGATGAATAAGACAGGAAAGCTCATTGAGGATGTGCTGGGCTCAAATCATACTGAAAAGTACTTTGTATAGAGGTTGGACTGGATCCAGTCCTGCACTGTTGTATAGACCATCAGGCGGAGTAAGACATACCCAGTAAATGTTTTACCAGGGGAATGTTGTGTTTGGCAACATTGAAGATACCATACACCCCTGTGGATGGATAAACTATTGCCCTAACACAGTACTGATGCATACAGGGATTAATCTTCTCATTTGAAATTCCTGCTGAGTGCCTCCATACATATACATGTCTTGTTGAGGAATGTAAACCCAGGATTTTTATAAGTAGCTGTTGATAGAAAAGTGCGTTGGAGCTTTGCCACAGTCAAAGACAGAGTAAACCACGGGCAGTGAGCCCACTGAAGGATGGATATACTGTATGTGTTCTCCATGTTTTTAAGCCTCATCATCCTGCAAAGTTTCCTCCAGACTTAGAATCATGTGTTAGAAATCAGTCCTTTATTTAGTCATATTGGCCATTGAATCTGTCACAGTAAGCTTCCTCATTTGCCAGTACATCATCTTCATCGGTGAAACTGTCTTTACTATGTGAATATCTGTAGTTATGCAGTGTGCTTTTCATAGTCATGTCACTTGTAGTAACAATCCGACAAAGAGTTATCACCTGACTCTGTAGTAGTCCCATCAAAAGTCAATTATTTACAGTATTAATGGGTATCTGCAGACCGTAGCAGACCAACAGGTGTTTGTATTGTGTATTTATCCAGGAGAATGTCAGCATTCTGTGCACAGTAACTTTGTAGGTGATGTTAAAAGTAAATCGAGTCAGGACAGTATTGTGAAACATTTGTTGTGTGGGTGTCCCTGAAAAGATTAGCTGGGATTACATGAAAGGAAAAATGCATAATGTCTTTTGTTTTGAACAAATACAGTTATATTCATTTAAAGTTTCAGACCTGATGTTGCCTTTTTATTTTTATAACCACTCAGACTTTTTTCCAGTATGTTGTAATATCTGTATGTTGGTTTAATATGTCAGTTAATGCAGATGGGAAGCTTCATTTTTAAAATTTATTTCTTTATCCATTTTTTTTTTTTTAAATTCCTTGGCAGTATCAAAACAAGCCAAAACTAGCAAATGATATAGCATGACCGGCATATAAAAAGACTGTTTTGGTTTCCAACAGCATCTAAATAATATCTGTCTTTACAGCTACCTAGATTTCCTTAACATAAGTTGCTAACTGTGTCATTTCATGCTAGGCAGGTAGTGTACACCAGGCTTATCGGCTTTTTAACTGACAGAGGCCTGGTAATGAAGGTGGTTAAAGCAGTGAGAGTACTATAGTACAACAGATGAAGGTTGGAAATCAAAAATGAACTAAAAGACATTGAAAATACAGTCCCCTTGTTTGTTAGACACAGTCCTTTGATCCAGTGTTGCAACATTGTTATTGTTGGTCTCTGGCTGGTTGAGAACTCAGAAGCCTTCCTTTCCCACCCCCTTTTCTATCCTCGTTGTGGCCAGTCAGGCTTACAGCAGGATTTTGGCTGCGGGGAGCCTCCCAGGTGAGGGTGTGAACAGCATGATGGATCAGCCTTCAGTGGGATGAGTTCACTGTAGAAAACAAACCGACTTGGCGTTCACAGCTCCTGACTCCTGAGTATCCATTCAGAGGCAGATGGTGCCAAGCCGGAGCCCTGGCATCTCTGCCCCTGATAAGGTGCCGCTTGGCTCCATGTAGAAACAGCACAGCACGTCAGCAAACCTGTAAATTAGTCTGCACACGAGAATTTTTAATGTCAGCGGGGAGCGTTGGACAAGGTGAAGAATGGTATTCATCATTAGATCTTCAGTGTCTGAAATTAGATTTTTTTTTTTTTTTTTTTTTTTTTTTCTTTCCGATCAGAGTT
>VUQI01060395.1:12199-30380 GCA_015106735.1 Paratilapia polleni | reverse complement strand
CAGCTTGCAGGACATGAGGCAGCAGGCTGCCATCGCTGCCAAAGTCTTCATTCAGAGAGATTACACCAATGGCACCATGTGCCAGTTCCAAACCAAGGTCCCCTCTGAGCTGGAGACCAGGATTGACAAACAGCAGTTTGAGGAGACGGTGAGGGCGCTGAACAGCATGTATGCTGAGGCAGAGAAGCTGGGAAGCCAGTCGTATATTGAAGGCTGCCTGGCCTGCCTCACAGCGTACACCATCTTCCTGTGTATGGAAACGCACTATGAGAAGGTTTTGAAGAAAATTACAAAGTACATTCAGGAGCAGAATGACAAGATCTAGAGAGGCCTGCTGCTCACCGACCCCATCGAGAGAGGCCTGCGAGTCATTGAAATAACCATCTTTGAAGACAGAAGCCTGACTAGATAAAAGCTAACACGCGGCCCATCAACAGAGCCCACCACCCCGAGGACTACCCAGACCTGCACCCTTAATACTGCGTCTCTACAATCTATCACCCCTATCTAACAATGCATGTCCCATTCAGAGCATCCTTCATGACCAAGTTTGAGATTTTGTTCCTGATGGTTTTTAGCATTATTTCTGGCTTTTCTGTCGCTGTTGATTAGCTGAGGATTAAAGTCTGTTATATGCTTGTGTTCAGCTGGCAACCATGTCCACCTTAAGAAAAAAGAAAAAAAATACATTTCCATTCAGCTAAAATGCATTCTTAATTTGGTTTCATGGGATGTGTTTCAGGAAGGTTCTCATGTGGGATCATTTTCTGTTTTTCTTCCTTTTGGGTTTTGTTTTTTTTGGTTAGGTTTAGGCACCAGAACTACTGTTTAGAAGAAGTAGACATAGCTCAGGGTCTGAAAAATTAAGCCAATTCAGAAGTGCCTTAAACCTGCATTCTTTCTAATGGCCTGCAGGGGGCGACTCCTCCAATCGTATGGAATTCTAAGGCGAAATGAGCCTATTGCTCACCTGGTTTATGGCCTCAGGTAACACTTTCCAAGTTTATGGTCTCAATTGCTGCAGGTGTTATTTAGTACAACACGACGTTAACTTGTAATTTGGGTCCCATTTCGAGTCAAATAGAAGATTAAGTATGTTATGCTTTAGGGCGTGGCTACATTGTTTTTCTCGGTCACATCTGGCTCTCGCTCAGTAAAAACCCGAGGGTTCTCGAACAGAACACGACATCATGGCGGCTGCTTCTGTTTTTTTCATTTGGTCTTTAACCAGTTTTGCTCCATCTACTGTCTGGTACTGGACCTGCTTTTCTTTTCAGGTGACCAGTCAGTGTATTTGTGAAACGTCACAAAGGTAAACCCAGTGAATCTTTGTTTCCCTTGAAACACAGTAGAATGCAGTTTAGTTGTATGGAAAGGTCATTTTTAGGAGGCCGGGCTTTTAGCTGGACTAAAATTATAAATATGGATAGACTCTGAATTTATTGACATTCTTTAATCAGTTTGATTTTGGTCTATAAATGTTTTTAATCTTATTTGTGGGGACTTTGAGCTTTTATATATGCCTGTCCTTTTCAGAAGGTCCTTTTTAAATAATAAAGCCGACAAACAGGGTAACTGCTTTTTATCACAGCCTGTGGAACTCGCCCATGCTTTAACGGTTTGTTGAAGCTGATCTGAGAGCAGTGGTTATCAGTGCTGCACCCGTAGCCCCAGTTTGTTCGCTTCATTTTCACTGGTGTATTTATTTTATTTTAGTTTATTTTTTGGGTGCTTGGTTTTTTTAATCGGCATGTTTCCCCGTCAGGTGTGAGGTTACGATTTACAGCTCCCGACATTCCAGTCAGTCACAGATTCGAATTTTAATGTGTATCTCTGATTGATTTAAGAGATTTTTCTTTGTGTTGAGAAACCCAAACTTGTGCCTGCTCTGTATTTAGCATGTTGTACTGTAAACGCAGTTCCTCGAGTCATGGTTCGTTTTCTTTGAAAACTGTGCTATGCATAGTGTTTAGTGACTACTGTAGACTTTTTTTTTTGTGTTATTTTTTTGACTCATGTCTAATAAGCATATACTGTATTCATATATTATGAGTTTGCCTTTGACGAAAGTATTAAAAGTGCTCTTGTTAGCTGACAGTGCCATGAGTGGCTTTGAATGTTGCCTTTAAGTCCAGAGGTCCGGTAACACTGGGATTTAAACAGCAATGGTACATCTCAGCCCTACCTAATCTGGAAATGTCTGGAGTTCTTCAGAGACCCACAGGTTAATGTGGCTATACCAGTTTCTGGTGTTCCCGGGCCTCATCAGGAAGATCATGTCATTTGTTTTGTTCACTTTCTGCTAACACGCTGAAAATCAACACTACGATTCTTGTTCTGAAGCTCGGTTCAGTTTGTTAGATAAACCTTGTGTTTCTCTTGTGAACGTGGTCTGACAGAAGCATCTTGTGAAAAATCTACATGTACAAGTAACAACCTTTGAATGCCAAACTCAAAGGATCATCAGTAACAGATTTTTAATTTTGTAAATAAATCTTTCTTTCATTTGTTTTTAATTAAGTGTTGTCATTTATTTATATTATATATGAACTCAGCTGATTGAACTTTTTTTTTTTCAGTTGAAATCAAAATGTTATATTAATCTTAAAGTTGTATGCTAATAAATAAATCATGTAAATATTTTACATCATGCTGCCTTCTGGGGTTATTTTCTGCATTTGAGCTTCACATGCATGTGGTGTACGAAGCAGCTGCTTGTGGTGGTGGAAGGTGACTGAGCCGCTGTGACGTCCCTGATGCTTACAGAAAAGGTATTTTACTACAATTAAAACACTCAAAACATTTAATTTTATAGGTTACCTCGACCCTTTCTATCAAAAACATAATGAAAACTACCATAAAAACGTTACCTCAGAAAATTTACATTTTTGGGCTACAGATCCACAGAGCTTCATTTATTCTAGAAAATCTAGAATAAATGAATAACATCCTCAGTGGAACCAGAAGTCCAGAGAGTTCTTGAATATTTAGATGTTCTCTGGTTGAGGCTTCACCAGTGACTGGTGTAATGGTGGCTTTATACTGTTTTCATGATGGGGATGGTCCGAGTGCAGACAATCCCATGTTCCTGGGAGAGTATTGCTATGACAGGTCTGTTGCAGTACGGTAACAAAAAGGCTGGAAAACTACTGATATGAAGGACCAGCTCATTCTTAAAAAGAAAGTTTCAACTGTGTAACTTGTGACTGTTTTTGTCTCTTTAAAGTTTTATGTGTTGCTGCCTGTCCCACCCAAACATCTGTGTGTAGATGGGAGAATTTCTCCCTGCAGCTTGTTCACTGCTGTGTAAAGCACAAATAAATACTTGTTCGTGCATGGCATGTCATTTTGCTTACACTCCTGTGTATGTGGCAGGAGACTAAACCTGACAGGCTTCATATGTCTCCAGGAAGCTGGGTGTTTGGTCCTCCTGCTGTGTGATTGATTTCGGTTTAAATTGCAGCACAATAGATTGCCCAAACAGAGAAAAGTCTGGCTTCACTCCAGCATCCACAGCTAGTGTTCTACAAAGAAAGCAGCCCTAATTTAAAGACCGCATAAAGATCTGGGGCAGCTTATACTGCCTCACTCTTAAATGACTGTACTTATGACAGCTGTAATTCATCGGCTTTATGGTTTATTGGATGTGCTCTGGCAGAAACGCCATAATTGGGCTTTACTGTAAACTTCCCTCCCGTCTGCCAGTGGGCGGTGGGTTAAGATCTGTCTTTGGCAGATGGGGAAACAGGATTGTTTGGTATGTTGATGCACCATCCTGTACTGATTTAGTGAAACAAGCTTTGGCTCACGGTGTCATTGTGGTTGCTTCTTCCCACAGTGCAGATGAAAAAGCGTTGGTTGGCAGAAGTAGAAACAGAAAATGACCTGTGGGTATATCATACAGGCAGGGCTTGTCACTCTGTCCCAGGCTACCTGCCAGTGCTCTTCCACCAGAGAAAAACACTAAAGGGACACACACCCTAACAACTGACTGGAAATCATTTATACCACAGCTTCTTCTGCAGGGAAATGCTGTAATATGTGCTTCAGGCCACATGAGGTCAGTGTTGTACTATTGCACAGGCTCCTGTTGAGCGGCGCTACCACTGATGCAAGTATTTTATTTGACCCCAGCAGTGAAGGGATCCAGTGGCTCTGCTACAGGGGCCATTTTGCTTGCATGGTTTACATTACTTTTCAGTACAAAGTTGCCCTGACTGATCACCGTTATCCTGTAATGAAATATTTCCATCCTGATGGCAGCGATCTTTTAAAGAATTACACTGCCCCACCAGCCTGAACTGTTGATACAAAGCAGGATGGATTCATGGTTTCATCACAATGTTGTAGCAGAAATCGAGGCTCGTCAGACCAGGTAATGTTTTTACAATCTTCTGTTGTCCAATTTTGGCAAGCCTGTGTGAATTGTAACCTCAATTTCCTGTTCTTAGCCAACAGGAATGGCACCCGGTGTGGTCTTCTGCTTCTGTAGACCATCTGGTTCAAGGTTTAACATGTTGTCTGTTCAGAGATGATCTTCTGCATACCTTGGTTCTTCACTGAATTTTTCTCTTAGTCTGTAGCTAGGATTAATCCATGTCTGGGAAAGTTCTGATAAGTACCCAAACCTCATGCTTTTAGGACATGCGATTTTTGGCTTTTGAAGGTTGTTTTCCCAAGTCTTGGCAATCAAGAGAAAAATAAATAAAATTTTGAACTTCTTTTACCCCCCAAAACACACCTTCTCTCAAACGTAGGGTTAGGGTAGGGTAGTTAGGGTTCTTATCCCCTTGAGGGTTAAACTGTCACCTATCTGTATAATGAGGTATTTCCATCACCCCCGTCGTCCTATCTGTAGAGATGACCTTACACTTTTCTTATAATTACTTTCTTATAATAAAGTGAATATCTATAAATTCTTTTTTTTTTCTTTTGTAAATTCTAAAATGCCTATGAAAACATGCAGTTGTTTCTCAGTAGTAAAGTACCTGTAGTTCTCTTTGTCTTGCAGTTTTACTTGTAGTTTGTGTGTAATGTCTCCTGGCAGTTTGCTATTGAAGCTAATAGTAGTTTATAACCAGCATTGCTTTTGCCTACAGCGGGCAACAGGAAATGTGCACAATAAGTGAAGACTTATTAAAGTCTGTTCTTGTTGTATAGATCTTTATTCAGCTGCAACTGTTTTCCGTACTGACAGTATCAACACAACGGTCATCTCAATTTAATTTATTTTATAAGACCCTCAACAATCAGACTGTCCCCTGTGAGCAACCACTTGGCAACTGTGGGGAGGAAAAACTCCCCCTTTTTTTAACAGGAAGAGACCTCCAGCTGAACCAGGTTCAGGAAGAGGCAGTCATGTGTTGTGACCGGGTGGGGGGTGAGGGGGGAGGAGACGCCTTGAGCTATTATAATACCTTTCTGTTTGAATGAAGGTTAATTATTATTGTATGCATTACTTTGTTTGCATAATACAGATCAGTTACTGATTTAAGGTCCAATATCATGAAACGAGTGTTTCTACTGTGTGTTATGTAATTTAGAGGGGTAAAATAAAACCAGTGAAAAGTTCAAGGTACTTCCAATACACTTCCAAATGTTTAGTTAGCTAACTTCTTAGCTTGGCACTGCTGCTAACAAGGTAATATCGTACTATAATCACAGTATAAAAAGTGAATTTAGCTACTGTGACATCACTCACTGGTTTCACTTGGCTAACGACTTGTGGTTGACAGATCATTAGCCAATGACTGTGTGGTTTCATACCACAGATAATCGTCCAGTTTGAAACATAGTATGACCGAGATTTACGAAACGGACTACATTTTTAATTCAATATGAGCCAAAATGAGAGGGTGAACCCATAAACTCAGAGGGAAAGTGTTCATAGAAGTCAAATTAGAAAGCCGTTTTCCCATAGATTTATATAGGACCAGAAGTGGTTTTGCAACCACGGCAATCACCATCTATTGGCATTCAGACAGAATGAAGGTTTAAGACACTTCTACTTTGGCTTCATTTTTCCATCCCAGAAGCTACGTCCATGTTTTATACTTCCCATGACTATTATACACAAAATTTCTGTCTTTCTGTCTATGTGTTTGTTTCTTTGTCTGTGAACTCCTCCTAGACCATCAGGAGTTGAGCAACCAAACTTGACAGGTACATCTTAGAGCCCCGAAGGTTCTTAGGTATAGCGCATATTATAACATCATCATGTTGCCTAGCAACCACCTAGCAACAAAAGCTATATTAAAATGATCAGTTTTTAGCATTTATGCACCTATAACACCTTGAAAAAGCACCCCATCACTTTAATTTCAGTAATATATAATTTATATCCACAAAAGTTGAATCATGCATAATATATTATGATGCCATCACGTTGCCGAGCAACCACCTAGCAACCCTAACCTCACCTGTTTTTAGCCTTTATGCACCCACAACACTTTATGAAAACATTGTATCATTCCAATTTCACAACAGTAACATCTCATTTATATCCACAAAAGTTGAATTATACATGCCTAGCAAATACCTAGCAATGGACTAAAATGACCATTTTTTTTTAGCAAATAAACAACGTTTACCAGGCCTGTTTTTATTTTATTTTTTGTTTTTTTTCTGTTTTCACTTTTCTCCATGTGAACTATATCAGTTTGCCAACAGCACAACAGGCCAAAAAATACTGTAGCATGGGCATGTACTGGTATATGATAATACACAAGATGTAATTATACCATAAGACTCCTGTCTTGTAACTGTCTGCAAAGCACCTTGTGGAACAGTTAGTACTTCAAAACAGGAGGTTACATTAAAGAGGATGGTTCACTGTAGCTTATAACTATAAACCAAGCTAAACTAAGTGACAGCTTATAGATGGAAAAAAAAGGGAACGTCTCAGCATAAACGTACAGTCTCTCCACAAATTATTCACACACTTTTACATTTTGTACATTTTATTGTGTTGTAGATTTCATTTTATCTATACCCAATAACTTGTACTAATAAAGCAAAAATATTATAAAGTTATTGCAGATGTACTAAAAATCAAAGCTGAAATGTGATCTATGTCTGAGAGGAAATGACCAGAACAGAAAAGAAATCAGTCTGGAGCAGGGTGAATGCTGCCAAAGAGAGCTGATTTTAGCAGGCAGTCCAGTCTGTGTTTCAAAGTCACAAACTTTCCTGATGCAAGCTTTTGGAGCAGCAAGACAGCCCTAAACATATGTCAAAACTCAACATCCCACTGTGACAGGAAGAATATTCCACGATCAAACATTGGCCTAAAAATATCAGCTATCAGCAGTTTAAAAACCACGATTACTACATGAGCAGGGCTGTAACAAGGTCAGTAATGAGAAAAGACACAAACACAATGTTTTATATGCTCAGTTCAAGTATACTGTTAGTATACATATATACATGTAGCTGTTCAACATGTACTGTATCCTCAGAAAACAGAGGACCAGCTTGATAGCACCATTAAAATAAAACAGGATTCACACATTATTTTACAAAAAAATAAAAAGAGAGAAAAACAACATATCTGGAACTGACAAACAGGGAGGAACGTGCTCTCTTTGTGCTGTTAGAGGATGATCTCCATCCTATGCCACCAGCATATGAAGCAGTGAGAGGAAATCTGACAGCATGTTACTGCAGAGCAGTCCTGATCCTCACAAAGAGTCCCACTGGCACTGGAAGACTAAAGCCACACTGGAGTAAAGTATAAAATTAAATGTCTTTAAGCACTTAAAGCGCTTTCACAGTGATATTTGAAACTGCTGCTGACATTTTTTAATTAAAGGGAAAACATCAATGTATGGTAACCTTTAGCTTACGAGCTAAAAGCTAAACAGGAAGCAATTTGTATGCACTAGCTTACAACAGTTACTGATTTATAGGTCCAACATCATGAAAATGTTTTGTGTTTTTATAAACTTGTAGATGTAAAATAAAATCTGAAGTTACTTGTACTTCCAAACCATCATTTAGCTAACCTGTTAGGAATCCTGTGGTATAAATGTTTCTTGTATAAACTTATTATCCTGTTAGCACCAGAGATGAACTGTCTCTCATCTGTGTGCAAACCATCTTGTGGAGCAGTACTACAACAGAGAAGCATACAATAAAAAGCACGGCTCACTGTAGCCCGTTAGTAGAACCCTACGATGCAGGAGTTTTAAGACCAATACTGATACCAATATCTGGGCATTTAAAAACCTGATATATCGACCGATGTTTTATTTCTTTTAGACACACAAAACATTAGACAGATTTCCATTACATTTGCTATGTGTATTTATTTATGATTCTTATTATGATAATAGAACAGTACAGTTTAAAGATTATCTTGTTTTACTGTCACAAAAAGTCGTGGATTACTCATTTACATTCTGCCCAACTCTGCTCGCATCAGCTGGTTGTGTTTGTGGCATTCCAAACACGTGTTGCCAACAGAGTGCCCCTCTGTTGGACAAACAACGCAACATCAACACTCATAACATGGTTGAAGGTTGTTTCTCCCATCTCTTCTTTACTTTTTAAATTTTCATTTATCGGCTGTCATAAGGTCCGATACGATACATCAGCAAACAGCCAATATCGGCCGATATATCAGTCGGGCTCTAGTCATTAGGTAAACTAATTGAGAGTTTCCTGTATTTTAGACAAGCCAGTTCTTTATCTGCTCAGTCATCACACCATCAAGATGGCTTGCTATTAGAATTCACCAATTCAATGTGAACTTAATAGAAAGAAATTAGCACAGGTTTACTTTCACTCATTTATGTTATTGGCATTATGATAAGGAGTAAATTTCTGATTTAGCTGATGCAGCTAGACCTTTATGCAGTTGAAAATCTTTTCACTGGTTGTATGAGGCTCCAGTCACACAGGCATAGGGACCTGTCAGTGACCATCTGGCAGCTAATAGTTGCAAAGGAAAAAAATTTTATTTCCTGACTAGTTGTGAGTGGTTGCTGGCAGTTGTAAAATCGATTGCTAAAGCCCCATTCACGCAGGCCTAGAGACCAGTCAGTGACCCCCCGGTAACCATCAGTCGCTAACGAAAAGTATGTATTCCACAACCAGTTGGCAAGTGTTTGCTGGAGGTTGCTGGCAGTTGCCAGTGTGAAATTGGTCGCAAAGAGGTATGCGGTACTGCACCGAAAACCTCCTTGTGATTGCTTTGGTTGCTAGCAGGTTGCCACGGTTGCCAGTAGTTGGCATGGAAGATGCTGAATTGATTGCAAACATTCGAAAACCACATGCTAAGCAGTTGTGAAACTGTAAAGAGTGTGACGCAAACTGGAAACAGAAACCATTCCCTTTCAAAGTAAAAGTCAAGTTTTACTATCTCTTAGTGATTAGTTAGCAAGTGTTTGCAGACAAATTGGCGTCTTCCATGCAAACTGCGGGCAACCATAGCAATCACAAGGAGGTTTTCGGTGTAGCACCTGCTTTGCGACCAATTTCACCCAGTGACAGCCAGCAACCTCCAGGAACCGCTTACCAACTGGACGGGGAATACACATTTTTCCCTAGCAACCAGAGGTTGCCAGAGGGTTGACAACCAGTCTCTATGCCTGTGTGACTGAGCCCTAAGAAAGAACTGAGTTGACAAATAGTAATAGTAATGCTGAGGGTTTATAATAATAATAATAGTTAATTCTTGTCTTTTTTGACAACAAGTCTTGGGTTCTTATATTTCATTTAGGTCTGTTAAGCATCTTGTTGGGTGTGCTCAGAACTGTGCTCAGTCATGTGTAAAACCACACCCCATAGTCATGTAGACATGTACTGCAGTCAGCACAAATCTGCATCACTTGAACAAGCTGAGAACCACTAGAGGGCAGCATAAACAAGCTGATCAGAGGATGTTAAGTTACTCTTGGCAGACATACTGAATATAAAGGTAGAGGACAACATGAAAGCCCATATTAGAAGCATTATTGCTACATGTTATAAATACGAAAGATAATATTTATTTCTAGATTTCTTTCAACACACGTCTGCATCATCGGCTTCTTCAGAGACTTGCAGTGCAACTCTTCTCTAAAATGTGACTACAATCTTGTGAATGCAGTCTGCAGAGCTAAAATGCCTTTGGGCACTTTAATATGTCACGTTTCAGCCATGGTAGATTAGTCTTCCAGCCGAACCAGGCAATTAGCACTTGTAATTGGTGATGAACGGGCTGTTTTGCTTTGCAGAAATTGCTTCTGCCACAGCTTAATTGGAAAAAAACTCCTCAGTGAAGATGTGAAGCTTAAATAACTTATATGTAATAGGAACCTTAGTTTATCTGGACTTCAGTGTGTAAAAGCTACTTTTTGAAGCTGCTAAAAATTGGAAGAAAACAGCCTGTATTTCCACACATAGGCTGCTGCGTTTGCTATCGATGTTTCCTCTCAATCTTCAGGCGACCTGGTACAGACAAACCAAACTCTCCAGGGAGAGCCTGAAAAAAACAACACAAAATAAGAAAAGAAAAAACAGTGCAGCAGGGTTCTTTTAAAAAGCTGCATTTCAAAGTAGGCATGCTCTTAATGACATTCCCCGATGCTGCACCTTATGTAATACACCTGCCACTAACCTGCAGGTGTGTTTTATCTCTCATTAAAAAGAAAAAAGTTCTCTCTATCACAGGGCATGCAGAGAGCTTCACCATTGTCTTGATCTTAACCAGGGAGGTTGGAAGTGTTGTTAAAGCCATAGCTGTTGCTGTATGGACAGCAGGGGAAATCAAATATTCTGTCTGCTGGAGGGAAACAGGGGAGGGTAGAGGGTCAAAGAAAGTGGCTGCCTCATGGATGGGGGGGAGCAGGCTAGAGGAATCCAGCACAGATGACACATGTAGTGGTTGGTGGGCTTCAGATGGTCTTTCTGCTGAAAGGATAGGCCAGTTGACTCCTCTCTGCTGCTTTGTCTTTACCTGTGGGTCACCTGGTTGCTGAGGAGGCCCGGGAATGTCTGTTCTGTTTCAGTGCTTAATGAGCCACCTAGAAGTGCAGCAGCAGAGACAGTTACCACCCACACATTTTGTCCTTGGTTTTCACCAGTAGCATCATTCACTCTAATTGTCAAGCAGAAGAAAAGTAAAAATGTAAAAGTAAAATGTTAAATGTAAAAGGAGCCTCACTGGCCACTTCGGCAGTTTCCGTGCGAAAGATTAGCGCAACTAATTTTTTTAAAAATTACAAAATTGCAATTTTAGCAGAGAATCTGAAACTGTGTAGTAACTAAGTGTAGTAAACAGGTTGGAAAAGAGTAAAGACAGCTGAAATAATGAGCTAAAAGTAATGGATATCATGGTTAGCCAAAAATAAAACGCAGCTAAAAGTCATCGATAAATTATTAGCATTATAGCTTTGGATAAATTATCGGGAGGGGGTTGGAATAAATGGTTTGTATAAAGTTGCAGTTAGCCACTTTAGCTTCATACATGTCGTTACTTACAGTAACGCATCCTTACTTGAAATCAATGGTTAACTAAATGAAATAAAAAGCTAAAAGTTCTAACTAATTTACTAAGAACTAATACATAAATTGTCAGTATAGATAGCCAGATTAACCGAAATACAATACATGATGATATCTGTGTAATGGAAGAATAAAAAAAATACTCCTACAAAGGCAAAAAGTAAGAATTATGTATTTATTCACTGCATTGTGGTGTATAAAGTAGTGACTCTGGTAAGTCAAACTGGCAGTGCATGCGCGTTTTAATAACAATCTTCATATTTGATATTCGCTTGCGTGCCGATAATTCTACTGCAACAGACATACTACATATTTCAACAACTGTGATGGTCAGTTGTGTCAGTATTTTGTCTTTTATCTCTTTTTGTCTTGCACATTAGTTTAATAAACCTGGAGGCATTTGTTTCAAACCTTTGTTTGAGTATATGACCACTTGCATTTCTTGCCACATCTGACTTGTTACTAGCAATGGCAGCACATTCCTGAATATATGTTTGAGGGTACAAAAAAAATTCAGCAAAAATGATCTTGAAAACTACGTTTTGTGGTAGAATTTTGCAGGACCGTGTAAAACTGAAGTCAAAATGTACAGTTTTTTTCCATCACTGCTTTGAAGGCATTTTAAATGGTTTAAAGGTGGCTGTTTTTAATGTATTTAAGAAGTACTTGACCAACTGTAATAGTATATATCACTGGGTTATTTTCTAGTATAAAAATAGTATAAATAATTGAGTTATTTTTCTTTAACAATAAAATTATAGATTAAAGTTATATTTTAAGGCAAAACCTGATGTAATGCAATATATTTTGTGTTTTTATGAGTATAACAGTGGAATAAGCTTCACAGCTTTCAGAAAAATAATAAGGTAAGGTCTTACCATTATGGCAGCTGTACATCCACACACGATGACCATCGTATCGACATCTGCATTTAACGATGTTATTGGTGTAGTCTGACTCTGGCACCTCATAGTGTGGATTAATTATAATCTGTAAGAGGGAGGGCATGAATGAGCCTTACACTATAGCTGCAGTTTGAAGACATTGTATGAACAGTTGACTGATTAAGAGAAAAAGCTAAAGGCCGTGGCAAACATCACCTGGAAAATGTAATCCCCAGGTTTTAGATCCGTAATGTCGACCCACTGGCAGTCGATGTCATGCCTGTAGGCATCCCAGCAGCCCACAGTGATACCCTGGTCTCCAAAGTTGGCACATTCATACCTCTTTTCAATACCTGCAATAATAAAATATAACATTTTAGATAAAATCCCTCTAAGAGCTCCATTTGGCTATGTGCCTATCGGTCTACCTCACGTATATAGGTCGAATTGTAAGACTCCTTTTAGCTCTGTTTTGGTCTTCACCAGCTTCTGAGAAAACTATTTGGCTGTTTCACTGCTAAACGCTCCGCTTTGTTTATCAGCTGGCTGCTAACTTTGTTGTTTCATGCTAGGCGGGCCGTGATTGCCAGTGTGGGCCATAAAACCAAAACAAAAAGCTGAAAGACAGTACAAAGCTCCTTATATCTAAGGGAACTGTGGACCTGCTTAATGAATTTTTTAACCTCCTACAATTGAAATACGAATCCTTTTGCAGCTCTTACCTTCATCACACTCTGAGTCCTCCAGGCAGAAACTTGCTTTGTGTCCCTCAGCCACTTTGGTTCCATTGAGGCTGAACAGGTCGTAGATGGTGAACACGTCCATGCTGTGATAATGCCTACACACAAAGACAGGAATGTACTTTTAGCCTTTAAAAGAACGGCACTTGTTGTCTTCTTTAGCTCTAGCCTCAAGGGCACCAGCATTATTTAAATAAAAAAGTGTGACCTTTAGGTAGAGTCCTTTCTTTTCAGCAGTTCTGCTGATCCTGATATACTGAAAGCTGGCAGCTATGTACAGCTGCCAACAGTCCAGTGACTTTATGCTTGTAATTTTAAATGGAGTTGTAATTTCTGTTTCTGGAAGGGATTCAATAGGTGTATAAAATCCAGCTCGTGTAAAGAACAAGGTTTGGGTCTCATCACCATTAACCCTCTGAGGTCTAAGTCATCATAGGTGGTAACCCCTAACCCTTGCCCTATCTCAGAGAAGGCCAAAATGGACCTTGTGGAAAAAAATGTAAAGTTTTTGATGTGTGTCAGTTATAATGAGTTTTTTTCTTTGTCCTCTGAATTTCAAGACTTAGAAGAACAATTTATTAAAAACAAAAATTACATAGTCTGATTGCCTCGGGTTATGGTTCGGGTTCGGGTCGTCTTTGATGACATCTCAGACCCCAGGTTAAATAAGAAAATAAGTATACGATCACTCGATGAAATCTGGGATAAAACATGTGGCTATCCAAGAGTGTACTCTGTGTCACTCACCTGTGACAATCGTGCCACACCCATGAGCTCTTGTCAGCTTTGGGTCGGAAGTCGGACAGGCCATTGTTGTGGATCTGCGAGGAGAAGCGCAGCAGGCGGCGGTAGGAGTTGGCAGGCGTCTGGCTGGAGGTGGAGGACAGGCACTTCTCCTCGTATGCACACTGCAGCATGAACATGGGCCGGTCCTCCATGTAGGTGGTCTGCTCCACCACCTGAGCGTTCAGCACTAGGTCTGGAGCCGCTATGGACAGAAGGAAAAACACATGGTGATGAAACATTTTTAGAATGAGGAAGAAATGACCAGTGATTCAGAGAGGATAGTGGAGTTTAACCTATGCAAACATATGTCTGGCTCAAAGCTTCTCTAGAAGCCAAAATTATTGCATTTGCTGAGCAAAAGAGTAAAAGCTTTTCAACGTAAACGTAAGAACTAATAAACTGAATAAGCAAAGACTGCAGTCAAAATATAATTGAGCAGAAATGTAAGTTACTTCTTTACTTTATTCATTCATTTATGGCCAAGCAGTGTTCAGACACAAGTACCATTACATGACCTTTCAGCACACTGTCTTACTCTCAGAGCAGGAGACCCCGGCAGCATAGCGACCTCCTCCTCTGGGGCAGCTGAGGTGGGCTCCGTGGTGCAGGCAGTGGGACAGAGACATCTCGGTTCCGGAGCAGCGGACGCCACTCATCACCACAGCATCAGCACTCACCTCACCTGGCCAGTACCATGTCTCCTGTGGAGAAAGCACAGTTTACAGCTGGCACGAGGGTGGTAACCACAACCCACATACATGGAATGATGCAGTGCATCATCATGCATGTATCATATGACAAAAACAGCCTCCTAATCTGGTGGTCTGTCCCTCTGACATGTCAGCACTCCTGCTCCCTCCATCACTGCAGTGGCCCTGCATTCAGCTCCTCCACCACCCCCGCATCCACCTGTGTGGATGGACAATTACTCACTGCTGCTCAGTTTCTATTTATATCATATTTGCAGGGAGTGATGAGCTTGGAGCCTAGACTCTAACTCATTTAGGTCTAAGTCATCACTGGCGATAACCCCTACCCGAGCCCCAACCCTGTTTCTGACAAAACCAAAAAGGACTTTTTGGGAAAACTGTAGATAGCTTCTTGATGTGTGGCAGTTAGAATGATTGTTTTGACCCCTAACTGCCAAGACTTGGGGGAAAAATCAAAAATAAAAATTACATGGTCTGATGGAATAAGATTAGCGTTAGGGTCATCATGATTAACAGCTTAGACTTCACAGGGTTAAGTCAAAGGTGGATGGAGTAATGAGTGCAATACAATGAATACATTATACATTAGGCAACTCACGTATGAAATGACTGATTTGTTACAGCAGCTAAAAACAGCTAACACTGTGGGGTCTAAGTAACCTACCTAGCCTAACCCTAACACCAATGTTCTGGAGAATTTCTTAGAAAAAAAAATTACATTTTTGATGGATGTTAAAATCCACCGAGGACCTGATGTTCAAGAAAAACATCAAAAACATTATCAAAAACAAAAATGTACTTAATCTAATCTAATCTAATGTAAGTAATTATCAATAAGAACTTTAATCCTAACCCTTTTTTTTTACTTACATCACATCACTATTATTTTTTTCTAACAGCCTACTTGTTTTAATTACTGTTATTATTATAATTAGAAATGCATTAATGTGCACCGAAATCAACTATTAAAGAATTATTGTTGTGACTTTTTTACACTTCTGACCCATTACGTTTTGGTAATCGATACTCCACCACATTTAGAACAGAACGCAGTCAACTTCAGAATCCAATAAGGTACTAAAATTGAATTGCCAGGTTTTAATAAAAGCCAAGACATGTATTCATTGAGTTTGAGGCTACATTTTGATCTTTTGAAATCCTTTCTTAAAACATTCTTTAATCACAACCTCATTTTATTTCATTTATTATTATCATTATTATTTATTTATTTATTTTTCTTGAGGTGGTCTATGGTACTGTAACTCAATGAATTGCTGTAAAGGAAGGTGATTCCCCACTCTGGCCACTAGAGGGGGCACTCAATCCTTGTACAGAATCATGCATGGAACATTAAATGATATTGATGATGGTGTATCAAACAGATAATTAAATTGTGACTACTTTTCAAATTGTAAAGTGTTATTACCTGGAATATATTTATTTATTATTTTTTTAAAAAGCACAACTTAAAATTAAAGCTCTGCCAGTTATATGCCCGTATCTCATTGCACTGACAGACGACGAAAAATGTTGCCTAACATGTAATGCATTCCTATTACAGCTGAGAGTTCTTCCCACTCCTGCCGGAAGGTAAACACCTTATAATCATACAGCTCTTCATTTCATGGCTGTGCAAACACTTTCAAAAAGCTGTTAGCACAAAGCCCCTTCACCCTGCTCACCTACTACTACTATTACCCTGCTGCATTGTAAACAGTGTTTTGGGCCATCCAGTTCACGCCCAGGGCTCTTATTCCCAACATGTTACAGGTGTCTGCGGTTAGCAGAAAAACTGAAGGCTACATATACACACAGATCCACAGGACAGGTGTGTATGGACGTGTGCAGCTGCCAATATTTAACAGAATTGATTTTATCAAACTGACACAAAATTGAATGTAAATATTTTGTGCAGACATGATAAAAAAAATAATAATAACAAAAAAATATATATGCATAAATACTGCCAAGATGAAAATTCAAAATTTATTGCAAATTTTAACCTCGTTCTGAGCATCCCATCATCATTATAACCATGAAAGATTTTTCATTTTCAAATTAGTGGACAATGTGCAAGCTAAAGCTACAGTTAAGAAAGTTATGACTATTTAACACTGACTGGGAAAAAGGTCATCTCCATCCATTATTAACGTGCAGTAATCAGGACACGATGAAAATTCAGATGCAAACTTCCAGCTTGAAGTTTGGTTTGCACGTTATGCTGACATATGAAAACAAATTAAAAAGTCACTTTTTGTCTTCTTTAATGTTATTCAAGTTTTCTCTTTGGGAGTGAAAATGACTTGTAATCACAGTAATTTGGATTTTTTAACCATGAAAATAAAAACATAGTTAAAATTAAAATTTACTTATACACAATAAACACCTGCTCATACAGGAAGAAAATAAATTTTCTGTGATTAAATTATTTTGTATTGGCAGCTGCAGGCTTCCATATAATGTACTCCTCCTATAACGTCCACTCTACCAGGACAGGTACATGTTAGTAAAAGCAGGTATACAGTTAGCCTTAACATTTGCATAGAAGCCACCAAGGCTGATTCCTCGCGTATGTATTTAGCAGTCTTTTCTGCCCAAACCATTTTTTAAGCTGCTAAGTGTAACTGTGACTAAAAAACTTCAAGATTTTATTTCAAAAACAGATGATTTTATTCTACTTCATTCTGCTGCTGTCTAGAGAATAAAATGCTTCTTATTTGTGTGAAAAAAAGAAAAAAGACTCTTAACACAAGGGAAAAGTTTCTTCTTCTTGTCATAATAATACATTTTGTATCCCATTTTCCACTGGCAGCACAAGCTATTTGCTGTAAGCTGCTTTCAGCGCTCTGTCAGTAGATTACTGCTGAGTTAGCTTTGTTCAGTAGATGTGGGTATATATGCACTTTATTTTGCAAGTCCTCTACATACAACGGTTTCCTATAATTTCCTCAGAAGAAAGTAAAATGCATAGGAAGGTTCCTGCAAAGCGTGATGTAATTTGGTTTTAATTAACAGAAAAGCAGAGACTGTGTTAAATTTGTACTCGTCCAAATTACTCATTCCAATTAACGGGTAGAATAACTGAGAGAGGCTTTGAGTCACTGCACAGCGGGTCAGCTCAATGTGCTTAAAAAAGAAAAAGTTCTAAAGAGAATAACAGTGGATTTTCAATAATGAATTACAAAATGCAATTCTATTCATGCGTTTAAATGAAGAAGCCCTTTCAAAGAAATCATCCACTTCTCACGAAGTCAGCCACACTAAACTCACATAGCTTTGTCTCTTTTAACCCTCGCTTTTTGGGTCATTTGGTAGAAATGATAAACTAAAGGTAGTGTACACAGAGAACTGTGAAGAGGCTATGCTCAGATTTGTACTGTCTGGCTACAAAAACACTAAATTTGTTGGTGTTGTAAACATTTTACACATGTAAAGATTTTAACACACCCCAGCAGGCCGATGTCCACCCCCTGGCTGCAGTGACTCATACCTGGAAAGCATTGCTGGCGAAGCCCAGGCCCAGCTGTCTGCAGACTACCATGGCCTCCACGGTTCCCCAGCCCTCGCTGCACAC
>VUQI01060395.1:0-12179 GCA_015106735.1 Paratilapia polleni | reverse complement strand
ACACCGTCCCCCACACCAGAGAGCCGTTTCTCTCCACCAGCACCTCCACACGGCCTTCGTAGGGGTTACGACCTCCCCTGAGACGCAGCTGCGGGTGTGAAAAACACAACACAGGATCAGTCTGTACTGTTACTGTTACATGATCATCAGTCGATGTGACGCATTTAGAGTTCATGTAGCTGTTAAATGAATACAGATTTAAACAAGATTAAAAATAAAGGCCTTCGAATTAGTAGGTGTGTCCAAACGTTTCACTGGTACACTTTCATGTAGTACATCATGTATACTTCATACTTACTTGTGTAGTACTTACATTTCAACAGAGTCTTATATAACTAACACTCCTCTCTGAGGTCTAAGCCATCATCGGTGACAACCCTCACTCTAGCTAAACTAAAAAGACTTTTTTGGAAAAAATGTGAATGGTTTTTGATGCATGTCAGTTAGAATGATTAATTTCTTTGGTCCCTGATTGCCAAGACTTTGGAGAACAATAAAAAAAACAAACAGAAAAACCCCCAAAATGACCTTTTCTGATAGCAAAGGGTTAGGCTTAGGGCCAGCGTCATCACAGGGTGAAGAACTCCCACTCTATGGACTTCCAGAGTTTCACGCTTGCTCATTATGAAAAGCAGTACACAGCTTGCCTGCTATAAAGCCACAGAGTGTATATAAAATATGGATGTTGCCACTGTGATGTCAGTCACTGGTTTCTGGGCTTGCATTTTGAAGCCTCAACCAGAGAACATTTAAATACTCAAGATTTCTCTGGACTTCTGGTTCCATAGGGGATGTTTGCGAGATATTACAGAATAAATGGGACTCTACGGAGATGTAGGCCAAAAAAACGTAAGTCTCATGGGGTAAACATTTTTCTTTTGCCAATTTTCAATTGTAGTCAAATATCTTTCTGTGATTCTTAGGGATGTCACAGCATGATGAGGCACTTTATAGTATCTTCCATTGTCTAGAAACAGGTGTAAATGTGTCTTTTAGCCATTTAGCTCTGTTCACTCCTTTTCATTGTGAACTACCCTGCAGGCACCCCCTGGCTGAATTTCAACCATCTTCTGTAGTGTGGGATTAATCAGCTCTGTGTTGTCTCAAATCAAACACTTGTGCACTTTCAGAAATTTCGTTTGCATCTTGTAAACATTTGCAGTGTGTCCTGCCTCTGGCCAAACAATATATGCACTTCTTGTACTGTGAACTGATGACATGTGTTTGATGTTTGATCTATTCAAATCTTTTTTTAAACTATTCAGATGCACATTCTTTATGTTACCGTGTTACACTGTATAAGGTCTTATCTACTGGACAAATTGCTAAGTGTTGCACTATGATCACACTTGTTGAAGCAGCGTTTGACTGAAATGAAATGGAAACCAACCCTCTCCTGGAAGCCCATCTCAGGAACGTTACACCTGACAGCTGCATCCTCCTCATGGCTGCAACCCAGGGTCTCCTTATTGAAGTAACACTCAGTTATGGACTTCTCAAATCCTGAACACTCCACCTCATTCATATGCACTGGGCCCATACCTGAAAAATACATACAAAGAAGCAGATTCAGTTTGAAACCCACTGAAGGTGAGAAACGAATACAACTGTAGGGCTTGATTTCATATCATTTAAAAATACAGCTCAGGTTTAAATTAGCTTAGCTTAGCATAAAGACAAGAAGCCAGGAGAAACAGTAAGGCTGGTTCAGCCCAAAGTTTAGGAATCAGCATAATCAGCACCTATCAAGGAACTTAACACTGGAAAATGTATACAGTTGAAGCAGAAGGTATTCAGCCTATTGCAATTCATAGTGTTGTAAATAGTATTTTAAATGTACAATGCTGTGCAAAAGTCTTGAGCTACCCCTCATTTCATTCCATTTTGCTAGGAAGGAGCCAGACCTTCTTGTCATTTTTTAAAGTGGTCTTGAGCTATAGTTCTCCAGGCTTTCTGAAGGTCTTCTAAAATTTTTCTTTGGACATTGGCTGCTTTTTCACATTGTGTCTACACATAATAGACAACTTAGCAAAGAACCAATTTTAAATTGTATCTTAATATCATGTTACATCAAATCTAACAGTGATATTTTAACACTGAGGTATGAACCCCATTCCTTGGTCCAAACCCTAACCCACTCTTTTGGAGAAAAGCAAAACTGACTTTTTGGGAAAAATAGTTTTTGATGTGTGTCAGTTATAATGACTATTCTTCTTGTCCCCTGATGGCCAAGACAGCATAGGGTCTGGGTCATCACTGATGATGGCTTAGACCTCAGAGGGTTAACTGACAGAGTGCCTTGGTTTAGAGAGCTTCTTTTCTCTCTTTTTCCTTCCTGAACCATGGAAGAAGTCTGGAACCACTGGACTCCTCAAGCTGGCTGTCCAACCAAACTGAGTAAGTGAACAAGGACTTTTTCTCAGGGAGTTATAAGAACCCAGCTGTCTATCTAGTTTCAGAAGTCCTACGAAAGAATCTGAAGAGCCTGTGGGGATGCTTCTCAGCAGCTCAGACTGGCCAGAACTGAGGAGAGGACGAATTCAGCCAAATATACAGAGGTCGTTGCAGAGAGTGCAGAGACCTGAGACAGGAGCAACAGTTTCTTTTTCGGCAACACAATGAACCAGTGCATAGAGCCAAGACAAGTCCAAAACAAAGTGGCAACAAATTAATGCCTACAAAGTTCTGTAACTCAGTGCTTTTTATGTTTTAAAGTTCCGTTTCTCGTCAAGAATGAAATAAGCATATTCAAAAAACACATGCCCAGGATTCCTTTAGAAACTAATCAGGAGGAAAACATACACAGTGACCACAGGGCTTATATTGTACTCAGTGGAACTGAATAGGAAAGATTAAGCTAACTAAGCATGGAAGGTCATACTTAGAAAAAGTGGATCAATAAATCAAACAACCCAACAAGTACAATAATTCCACAACAACAGCAGCAACAAATCACATCTTTAATGATTTCTAAGACCCTTTAAGCACAAACTTAAAGCTACTTAACCTGCAGATCAGCACAAACTGCTCAACAGACGCACTGAGGCATATAAATATTTATTCTTCACGTCTGCCTCGTCTGTTATGATCTTTGTAACATGTTTTCCCTTTTTTCCTCTCTGGTATGGTGTAGAATTACTATCTGGGCTGATTTTTTGTATTATTTCCATGTGACTTCTGTTTTCCATGAAACATTACAGAAAGTCAGTGATGAGAAATCATGATGGAAAAGCAACATTCTCTTCGTTTCAAAACTTTCCGTGTCTAACACGGCTGGAATGTGCAGCATTGTGCAGCATGTCTACTAGAGAAAAACATGATTGTTCCACATTATACCCTGAAAAACAGGTGAGCTGTGTGTTTAATACACTGTGTAACACTGGGGAGATATCTGCTGTGATATCTGCCTTACCTGTCTTCATTTAGCCAGTGACACAACCCTGCTCGTGCAGGCTATGGAGAGCATAAAGTGAGACTGCTCACACTGAAGGCCTCCACTGATAATAAGCACTCAATAAAAAGAGGGGGAGGCTTCTTTCAGGCCCATCACAATCAAGGTTTACGTTTTTATTGTGTATTTAGTGTTGACTTATATTTTGTACAGCCTGTGCAGCACTTTGGTCAACTGAGGTTGTTTTAAATGTGCTACAGAAATAAACTTTGACTTTAACTAAATTCGTCCATCCATCCATTTTCTTCCACTTATCCAATTCAGGGTCACGAGGGGGCTGGAGACTATCCCAGCTGCCAGAGGGTGAAAGACTGGGTACACCCTGGACAGGTCGCCAGTCTGTTGCAGGCTAACACAGAGAGACAGACAACCATTCACGCCTACAGCCAATTTAGAATTGGCAATTAAATTAACCCCACTAATTGCATGTCTTTGCACTGTGGGAGAAAGCCGGAGTACCTGGAGAAAATCCACACAGACACAGGGAGAACATGCAAACTCCACACAGAAAGGTGCTGACCAGATGGTGGATTTGAACCCAGGACCTTCTTGCTGTGAGGCTAATCACCGCACCGCTGCGCTGCCCCTTTAACTAAATGCATTAAATAATTTGAGAGATGCACTTATAAGTCGAACTGAATCTGCACTGTTTTAGCCTCTTTCAGCTCACTGCTTCTTACTGTTCTCATTCTGAGACTCACCATCACACTTTCTGCCCAGCAAGGACAGCAACTAGCTTACTGTTGGTAGAGACCATAAACAGAACTAAAATGAGCAGTGGCCCTACATTTCAGCAGATCTGTTTAAAAGATTAAGTTTCTGCAGCTATAAATATGTACTGTTGCAATTTCAGTACATACTTGTCTTTTTCCGTGTTATGGTTACAGTTTACTGGGCTGCCACCAAGGGGCCGAGAAAATGCTGCTGTAATGCTACAAAATGCACGTTGAGGGCTGATCGCGTTAATAACCATGTCTGTGAGTTCATGTTTCTCTGGTTGCAAAAGGGTGATATAAGGAGGAACATTTAAAGGCTAGAATTACTTGTCTGCAATGTTTGGGATATGTGGTTTTGCTCCACAGTCAAACCCTTCCATCCTGTGCCATGTAGGAAATATACACAGACATTTGTTCCAGCAATAAAATCATTCTGAGTGTCATGGGACATTTTCAGGTCTACTTTGTAATCAACCCAAGCTTTTTTTGGTTTGTTTTCTCTGTACATGCGGCTCACATTTCATGTCTTTATACTTTTCTCATTGGTCGCATTACACAGCTAAGGACAGAGTAGCACTCTAGCATAGACCGAGCTTATTATATGGATTAGTTTCCTTTTCATTTTCTCTCTGTGTCCCCAGTTCAGAATGTGCACCAAGAAGCAGCAGGGAAAAAAAATCTGTCAGTTTTTTTCATTAAAAAAGAAAGAAAGGATTTAAAACCAGTATACCTTGTCCCAGGTGACCTCCAGACAGAGCCTCCTTTGCTGTACCGAAGCCTAGCTCTCGACACACCACTGTGGCAGACAGCAGGTTCCAGTTGTCATCACATATGGTGCCCCACTCTCCATTTTTCAAGACCTCCACTCGGCCCTCGCCTACCATGGCCCCACCACGAAGACGGACCAATGGTTGCTGAAGAGGACAAACATAAAGAGAAGTCAGTGTAACAGCTGAAATGTCCAAAGAAGAAAACCACATATTTTAGTTATTCTGGTACTTTCAGAACCCTGTCAACTCAGCTGAAGTTTTCTTTCCCTGTGATGAGAGAGCTGAGCCAGCAGACTGGGTGGCTTCATGTTTATAAAACACACTATTAAAGGGGTTCTCCCATTAACTGTTTGGATAAACTGGAAGTGTTTAATTTTACAAGTAAAGCACAGTTTAATCTGGTTTACTGCGATTTGTATTCACAAAGGAAAACCCAGACATCTTAATGTGTGGGCTCTGGAATAAGTCAGTGTAGATTTCCTTAACATGCATGCGTTAACGTCCTGAAACATTCATCATTCCAAAAATGTGACGCACAGATGCGTGTCGAAGTCAGGGATGTACAATATTAGAGGGTAAGTGAACAGCTGGCCTAACCCTCATGGCATATGTGTCGAATGTAGGAGAAGGGCAGGTGTAAAAAGCTTAGAGATGCTGACTCCTGTTCAGCAGCCTACCCACAGAGGTATAAGGAGACACAAACCATGACCATGATGGTGGCTGGGTGTTGGGCACCAACTAGTCAAAACCGCCAGAAGGCCTTTTGTGGCATAAGACAGTGAATTTTAATGATGTGGAAGGTGTTACAGCACAGGGGATCACACCCTTTTTATGTATGTTGTTGCATAGCAGCCACCTTCTAATGCTTGGAGCAATAGAAAATTGTCCAATTAGTTCAATTTCATTTGAGGGCAGACAGGTATGTTACAGGAAGAAGACAAACTGCTTGAGTAAATGTGATTTTCTAGACAATTTCCTGCACAGGCCTTCATGTGTACATTTGATTCAAGACACCTAAATACTGCAAATGAAGAATTATTCCTCTTCATGGCAATGGTGTTTCCCTAATGAAAATGACTAGCACTGCATCAGCAGCATAATGCCGCTTCACACAATGCACACATTGTTTGGTAAGGATTGGAGGACCATGTGAAATACTTCAAATTGTTGCCCTTATCCTCTAAGGTCACCAGTTCTCGACCTGCACTGAGCATGTTTAGAATGTGCCGGAGTTGAATCCAAGACGTTACTCAGCAAACATGGTTGAAACCCCAACGTCATCTCCCCGATCAAAACTGCTCGATGCCAAAAACTGAACCACACATGGCGCCATGACAACGTTGTTTCTACGTAGAATAAAGGTCACGTCAGACCATCTCTTACAAAGTGAGAAATACAGATTAGGTTATCGCAAAGAAGGAATTAAATGCATTTGTCTTTGTTTTTTTAAACAACTGATATGGTTAGAGTGCCATCTATTAAATGTGAAGTCAGCTAGCTCAGTAGGCTAACTGGTGGATGTGAGGTTGTGAGTTCAAATCATCTCTGAGGTGTTTTTTTTTTTCCCTTTTCTTTCTTTTTAACTTTTTATATTTTGTTTATTTCGTTTTATTTGATAAATAGCAGAAAACTATTCTTGAACACAAACTTTCTCTTACTAACAAGGACGTCCAGGAGACGTAAGAAATACCTCGAACTGACGTCAAGGTAATATCTGCGATGTCGGTTCAACTTTCATTTTGGAACTATTTTTCAACCATGACTAAACATCGAGAAAAGACTGCTGGTGGGGTACTGTTTACTGGTCAGTACCCAGCAAACACTGAAATGTTTGCTGGGTACTGACTCTCAACTAAAAGTACTTTAAGGATCTACTGCTAATATTTTGGTGCCAGATACTAGAGGATACCTTTAAATTGAAGTTCTTAGAGGGCTCACTGAGGATCAGAGTA
Source organism: Paratilapia polleni (assembly GCA_015106735.1). Lineage (NCBI taxonomy): Eukaryota > Metazoa > Chordata > Actinopteri > Cichliformes > Cichlidae > Paratilapia > Paratilapia polleni. Next base: position 5,290 of record VUQI01060395.1, on the reverse strand, counting down.
GTCTTAAGGTGTTTTAGAGGACCAACAGCATATTAGGCCAGTGGCCTTAATGATAAACATTCACAACTAAGATCCTTCTTATCTTTTTAAGGCTTACAACTAATCAATGATTCAAGTCTCATTTTGACTATTATGAAGTTCACACCCAGTTAGTGGCTTTGCTGTGTCATACATCACTGCCCAGGACAAGGATTTCTGCTTTTTATTAAAATTTTAATTGCTTTTAGAGCCTAAAAAAAAAAATCTGTTCTGCCATACATCACTGAGTAGCGAAGCCCATATACAGCCATGAGGCAAGGCATTACGACCACTCGGCTAATATTCTGTTGGTCATAAACATGCAATGCTGGAATTTGCCCAGCTCAGCAGCAGATCCTTTAAGTCCTGTAACCTGCTTGGTGGAGCGATTCTGGATCAAAACATTTCCCGTTTCACTGCTGCTGGTTCACGGTTTGTCTCTTATTGGAGACATCTGTAGGTACCTGCCATAGATGATCAGCAGCCGCCTACAAGCCTTGCAGTTTCAGAGGAGCCAGCTGTTTTGTGTGTGTGTGTGTGTGTGCGTGTTTTGTTTTTTAAATGTTAAACCTCGGGTTTTACAATATAATTCTCTTGAGTCACAACTGCTGAGTGTGTTGGATGATTTGAGGCATGATGTCAGGGACACCACTCCCAGCCCGGCACTCAGCTGTGGAACGTGACAGGGTGCATGCAAGCTCCAACCTCACATCAGACCAAGAATGAAGCCACACAGACATAAATTCTTCTTAGCTTAGTGTCACACTCAGTGAGTTTCATGACCCCTGAAACCTTAAGAGTGAATGAGAAAAAGTCCCTTCTTTACCCACTGGTCAGGTCAGAAGTCAGAATAAGGACAAGAAGAGCCCCTGCAGAGGTGGCAGGGATTCAAGTGTCCGAACGTACCAGGTTTGTAAACATCAAAAACTGTCGTACAGGATGAACAAACTGAAACACTTGTGGCCAAAACCATTTTGGTCGGTCTCTCTGAGAGATTTGGATTATTTCATATTTTAAATGCATTTATTTTCCACACATGGCCCAAAGTGTAAACAGCCAGGCTTTACACCCGGACCTGACTACTGAATATTTAAAGCAGCTTCTGCTCTTCTGGTTTCAGGTTTTCCACAAGCTGTTAAACCTGCAGGGCTTTTCTCCCACTCAGGCACAAGACTGTTACTACACTGTCACTGGGCGCTGTGTTGTCCCGCATGGCTTGCAGCTGGCATTCCTATTCATCCTTGGACCCTGAGCTTGGAAGAACAACTTCCTGTGATGACCCCAACCCTAGACAATCAGAATATGAAATTTTTGATTTTATTAAACTGTTCTCTCATGTTTTTGGCAATCAGGGAAGAAAAAAAAGTGACTGTAACTGACACACATCAAAAACTGTTCAGATTTTTTCCAAAAAGATAGTTTTGCTTTTCTCCAGCGTTTAGGGTAGAGTTAGAAACCCTAACCCTGACCCTATGCTATCAGACTATCTGAATTTTGACTTAATGTACCCCTAACAAAACTGCCGTTAGGGGTACTCAGACCCCTGGTAAATCTTTCACCACAACTTCAGATGGAAAACCACTTAGGAGTAGAGAGAGGATTAGGTTGCACAGTTTGCACAATGAATGAGGACCTCACATCAGTCTAATGTCTGGATAAGCAAGGTCAGATTTTGTATCTTTCGTGTCACTTCTAAGAAGAATTAATGCAGCCACATGGAAGGACTTGGCTGCAGAAAATTACAGATTATTAACGTAGGATGGTTTATACAGTGTACGTATAAACGGTATGGTTTTATTAAAAAAATAAAAAATAAAATAATAAGTGATCTGGATCTCCACCAAAATGCAATGGGTTGTTTATTTTCACATGATCCACCTATCAACTAAGATTCATGAAATCTGGCTTGCTGTAATCCTGCTGACAGAAGCACAAAACAGCACTGAAAACAACGTCAAACTTCTCGTAAACAACACTGTAATATTTAAATAAGGTTTTAATGAACATTAAAACAAAAATTACCACTGTCTGAAGGCCATGAAGATAAAGCCAGCAGTGTTATATCTAAAATGTTATCTAAGGCAAACCTGGTGGACAGAGGTGTAAGAAGATGAACCCAACATAGCTGAAATGTTGTGACACTCCAGCTCTCCAAATAACTGCAGCAAATTTGAGATCTCTTCAAATATAATATTAACTGCAGCCAGAGGAGTTTGGGGCCTCTTCACAGTTTTACTACAGATGGCAGTAATGTAATAAGAATTGAACAATAAGGTTTTAAAAAACACTAGCACTACAAATATTTTATGGGGAAAGAAAGACATTTTGACTGTATTTGCTCAATTTCTATGAATTCAGTCAAATAACAGTAAATATAAACTTAATTTTTGTGTGTTTTCAACAGAACTCCACAGGGTACCTTTAAGCCTGTGAATAAAGAGATCGTCTGCTCAGCTGCCGCTGCTGCAAGACAAAAGATTTGTAGCAAGTGTCAGAAAGAAAGAGATTAGATTTTCCATCCTGGATTCTCACATCTGAGCAGAGAATGAATCACGCCTTCAGGAAACAGTAATCAGCCTTTGTGAATTACATTTACAATTCAAAAGTCAGCCTGAGCACTCAGTTATACAACTACACAGTGCTTTTTTGGAGGGCTTGTTTAAGTCATATCCTTATCTTCCTGAGTTTCTTAGTGAATACAATGCAAAATGTTTAAAAACTGCCTCAAAGATATGGCTTTGCTAATTCTGGTCCCTACGCTTAAAGACATTTGTAAGAATAATATCTGACACTGGTGCTGCTTTTCTTTCCCTGCCCTGAGAGTTTTACAACATCGTGTCATTTTTGAAACCCTGACATGAAGATAACTCATTTTGATGACATTTCCAAAGCAGCTACAGCTGCAGTTCACCAAGTGACACGGTGTGCCCAACATCACTCTTTTATTAACATCTAACCAAAACATTTCGTGCATCCACCCTCTGCATCAGAGCCAGTGAACCGAGCTGATCTCCTGCAGCTACAGTGTTTCCTATGTCAGCTTTGTTTACCATTTCAGTTTGTTCACACCATTCATGCAGTACCCACTTATTGTTACAGCGCTCGTCATACTGAGACAATGTGTTTTTTTACCTCTTGTCGGAAGGCCTTCCTAAATCCCGTCATGGGCGTCGGGGAGAAGGCTCTACCAGGCACGCAGCTCACCACCACAGGCGAGCCTCCAGAGCAGGTCCCATTGGACTTCTGCATTATAGCCTGGCCCAGTTTACAGCTGGACAAATGAGCTTCATTGCCAGTGCAGTTGACAGAGAAGTCCCAGTATGCGGGCCTTCTCCTGCGAGCAAACATCCTGCACAGATGGAGGAGATGGACATGAAGTTAAAAAAAAAAAAGTCTTGAGGGGGATGAGAGTTTATACACTTTCAACTAGGCATAACAAAATGATACAGCTTCTGTCTGATTTGAAAAGCATTAAAGCTGCACTACTCAACATTTTCATATGAACAGTGTGTGATATGTGAGATGTTGCTGGCAGTGATGAAGCCAAAGAGTACTAACACCCATCTCTGCAGTTCGCTGAAGTTCCACTCTACATGTTAGTGTCATTATTTGCTTATTAAGATAAGACATATCAGCATTCTAATATTACTGCTAAGTTCAAGTCGTTTCAGCATCCTGCACAGTGCTGTGTCCCTCTTTGCTACAATATATCAAAATATATTATATATGAAAATGAAAAACACTTTATTTATCCCATATTTGGGAAACTCTTTTGTTACAGCAGTTGAAGAAGAACAGCAACAACAACAACAACAACATATTATTATCTGGCAGATGCAGCTATACTGTAGGATAGAGGGTTTATAGCATGTGATGGTTGAATCAGTCTGTTAGAGAAGGTGCTTTGCTGCCTGTCCAGTAAGCGGTGCAGAGGGTGGACAGGATTATCCATGGTGGGTAACAGTTTGTTCAGTGCCCTCCTCTCCACCACAGCTTCAAAAGTGTTCAGTTTGCAGCCAATCACAGAACCAGCCTTCCTGATCAGTTTATTCAGTCTGCTGGCATCACCAGCGCCAGTGCTGCTCCCCCAGCAGACCACAGCAAAGTACACCATGCTCGCCACAAACGGCTGAAACTAAAAATCTCCATCATTTTGCTGCACAATTTGAAGGATCTCAGCTTCCTTAGGAAATAGAGCTCATCATCCCCTTTTTGTAAACAGCCTCTGTGTTGGTTTTCCAGTTCAGTCTGCTGTAGATGTGGACATCCAGGTAGTTGTACTCCTCCATCAACATCCGGTCCCAGGATAGACACGGGTTGTGTGGCTGTCCTCTTCCCTCTGAAGTTGATCAGCGTCTCTCTGATGTTATTCACATTCAGAAGCAGATGATAATCAACTAGTGCTCTGTACTCCTCCTCCTGCCCATCACTTATACATTCGACCACTGCAGAACTGTCAGAGTACGTCTGTAGGTGGCATGACCGGAGTTGTACTGAAAGTCTGAGGTGTACAAGAGGAATGGAGACAGCATTGCCATTTTCCCTAGGTAGTCAGTAATCTATGACATGGTGGACGTGTTTACTGACATTTCCTGTAGCTTCTCTCTCAGCAGCAGCAGCTGAATCATGTTTATTTGTGTTATATGTATGTATATATATATATATATACGTGTGTGTTTGTGTGTGTGTGTGTGTGTGTGTGTGTCACCCAGTTTAACAAGGTCCACGTCATGTGTTGGGGAACCAAGACATACTGATGAGAAGTGGGCTACTGGAACAAGGCATACATGGACAAGGGCTGGGAATTGATGGAATGCTACTATGCCGGCCGACCCAGTGACAGAGGTTATATGCAACACATCTGGGAACTACAGATAAGCAGAAAACCAACATCCACACTGAGCAAGAAGCACCTGGTAGCTCAGTAATAGAAACATCCTGTCTCAGAGTGATGCTGAAAAACTAGTTCATGCATTTATTACTTCTAGGCTGGACTATTGTAATTCATTATTATCAGGTTGTTCTAGAACCTTCATGAAAAGCCTTCAGTTAATCCAGAATTCTGCAGCGAGAGTACTGACAGGGACTAGAAAGAGAGTCCATATTTCTCCCATATTAGCTTCTCTTCATTGGCTACCAGTTAAATCCAGAATTGAATTTAAAATCCTTCTCCTCACACACAAAGTCTTAAAAAAAATCAGCCCCCATCATATCTTAAAGACCTCATAGTACCATACTATCCCAATAGAGCACTCCATAAGGAAACTATTGG
>VUQI01060393.1:32519-45264 GCA_015106735.1 Paratilapia polleni | reverse complement strand
ACAAGGGGGCCAAAAAAAAATATCCCCCACACCATTACACCACCAGCAGCCTGAACTGTTGATACAAGGCAGGATGGATCCATGCTTTCATGTTGTTTACGCCAAATTCTGACCCTACCATCCAAATGTCACAACAGAAATTGAGACTCATCAGACCAGGCAACGTTTTTCCACTCTTCTGTTGTCCAATTTTGGTGAGCCTGTGTCAACTGTAGCCTCAGTTTCCTGTTCTTAGCTGACAAGAGTGGCACACGGTGTGGTCTTCTGCTGCTGTTGTCCATCTGCTTCAAGATTTGACATGCTGTGTGTTCAGAGATGCTCTTCTGCACACCTTGGTTGTAATGAGTGGTTATTTGAGTAACTGTTCCCTTCCTGTCAGCTCGAAGCAGTCTGGCCATTCTCCTCTGACCTCTGGCATCAACAAGGCATTTTCACCCAGAGAACTGCTGCTCACTGGATGTTTTCTTTTTCAGACCATTCTCTGTAAACCCTAGAGATGGTTGTGTGGGAAAATCCCAGTAGATCAGCAGTTTTTGAAATACTAGGACCAGCCCATCTGGCACCAACAACCACGCCACGTTCAAAATTGTTCAAATCACATTCAAATCACCTTTCTTCTTGCTGGGGGGTTTTTTGTTTTGTTTTGTTTTGTTTGTTTGTTTTCTTGTTTTGTTTTTTTGTATTATACCAACAAAGCTCCATCAATCACACAGAAGATGTTATGCAACTGTTTTCACAGTAAACAACACTGACTAGTAAACTGATCTACATACATTAAAAAAAAATACAACTTTAGGTTTAATAATTTAAGTTTTAACAAGAAATAATACTTTAAAAAGTACTTGAGTGTGCATTTGTTCTTCAGTTGTGAGTTCTTTTTGGGGGTTTTTTTGGGGGTTTTTTTTTGCAGAGCAGCTAAGAAAATGATCAGAATCAGTTTTACCCAGCCAGCAGGAACTGATGTTAAAACAATGCCAGAGACACCACAGAGGCACAACTTATAGGACATTAAAGCAGTTAAGAAAGACAGGAAACAACACACACACCTTATACCCCAATCTCACACAGGACTCGTGTGCCCAAGACCTGCCGTTGTGTACATTTCCACTGTTAACTAGAACACACACACACACACATATACACACACATACAGCCATTTATATACACACTTAACCACATATCAATGCAAGGCCAGAGTTGTTTTACATTTTCATTGCATGTCCATTTGTCAAATTCTGTCAAAAGGACCAAATCAAAATATGCCTCACATTCATGCATTCATAGAGAGTCATGTCTTCAAGTCTTTTAGTTTTTCTGTTTGTTTGGGTTTTGTTTTTGGGTTTTTTTTGTCTTTTATTGGATTTGTAATGTCAGCATATTCTACTTTTCATTGTTCTTTTTTTCTTTCTTTAAAAAAAAAACAAAACACAAATTTTCAGATCCAGAATGAACTGGAAAGAATCCCCCAGTCAGCAGTTCCCACAACTCACCTACAATAGCCCATGAGGGACAATAGACACATTCAGATATGAATAGCTGGCAACCTACTGAAAACTTTTGAACAGGGTGAAGGGATAGTCATAAATTTTTCAGATTCACAGTCACAATGAGAACCTTGGGTCATTTTTGCACCTTCTTCCCTACCAACTATCTAATATCTGTGATAATACCACCTGAAACTGTCTCTCGATTGCACTGGGATCCTACATAATTCATCAGTTCCTCCTTTGGATTTGAGCAGATTCAAGTCTACAGAGAAGCAAACACACTTACAGCTGATTGACAGAACTGCACTGATACTGAGCTCATTTCCTTTTTCCTTAATAAATGGGCAGTCACTTGTGATGAATGCTTTGATCTCAAAATGACCTAGTGATCATCTATCGTGTGTATTTGTGTGTGTGATATCTGTCACTTGGAAGCTCCCAGCACTATTATAACGAGCATACGGTTGGCGTCACACACAGCTCATATTAACCCTTCGGCTCTTTTCTGGATCTTCTGTGTGTATGTGTAAGACTGTGTGTTTTTGCCTTTGTCTCTGATTTTGTAATTGTGTACTTACAGGCGTGTCCGTGTATGCGTGTGAGCGTGTTCATCCATATTAAAGCAACAGTAAGTGTTTTACTCATGTTTTAATGTCTGATTATGTGCAGTGAGTCAAGGAAAGAATGAGGCAAAGTCTCTGGCTCAGAGCTACGACTTGAGCGCCGTCTCGTTCTCCTCATCTAGCCTCATCATCCGTCTTTATCAAGCCCGCACCCTCGGGTCGCTGTCCTAAACTTCTGCAGTCAGTGCCCTGAGACAACTCAGCCATGCACCCAGAAAACTCCCTCATACTCCCACAGCCACTCAATAAGGACCATTCATAGCCCACACTATAGGAAGTAACAGAACAGAACATTGTGCTTACACACATTTACGCCAATGTAAGGGTGAGCCAGAGGTGAGCAAGAAACCCCCAAGAAGTCCAAATCTAATTTCACACAGAAATACACTGCAGGGAAAAAAAGAAAATGCACAGAGACACAGTGAGAAGCTTCAAATGCAGCTTTCGTCTCTGAAGAATTGCAGTCAAACATCCCGGCGATCCCACACTCCCCTCCTCGCTCGATTCCCTCTCTTCTGCAAGAACAAGATCCATGAGTGGCTCCAGCAGATATCTAACCTGGCAAGCATATGTATGTCTGTGTGTGTGTATGTGTGTGTGTGTGTGTGTGTTCCTCAGGCCGTCCCACAGGGGATACGTGCATCTCGTCTGTGAGTCACAGGCAGGGTCTGTGTCTGTGTGTGAGCCCGTCAGAAGACATCAGCATCAACATCCCTAGTTCACCTCAGGCAGACACACACAGACACGCACACACATGCATTGTACATCGTCAAACCTCCCCAGGGCTATGTGCTATCCCCCCACATGCCCTCAGGCCGAAACCTCAGTCTCTCCGTTCGCTTTCGATGTCAAACTGGCCGCTCACTCACACCGGACAAAGGCTAGCATATGCTGTTTGCCTGGGAAACACAGGGAGCTGCGCGGGACTGGATGAGATACTTAACGCAAACAGACATACATTTTTCACCACAGGCCGACTTTATTTTTTTACTCTGCCACTAAATAAGTGCAATGATTTTTTTATTTTTTTTATCTTCCCACACAAGTTGTGGTGTTGCTGCAAGGAAATGCTCAGCACTACAGTTTATAGTAAAAATGCTACTTTGTAACAAGAAATTCTTCCAGTTATAGAAATGAAAGAAAAATGTAACCAACAAAACATGAACAAGTAAATGATTAAAGTCCATTTAAGAAAGTGAAAAAGTGTTTTTCCTGCAGCTGTCTTACTTTCAAACTGTCACAAGGGTTTTAGTTTAGATCATATATTTTTAAGGATGTGTGAAGGGCCAAAATACAATAGCACTCATATACTGTAATATGGTTTAATTTTTTTTTCACTGGCTCAACAGTTTTAATAGTACTGATTTCCAGGAAGTAAAAATAATTAGATTTGACACTGCATTTTGATTATTATGTTTTTGGTGAAAATGAAAAATGTATGATGTAGTCCATACAACCTGACTACTGGGGATAATAAACATAAATTTTCAAAAGGAAGACAAAGGCACAAAAGAAAGAGTGAGGTAAGTAGGTAAACTCTGAGACAAAAACAAGGAAACAGACAGAAGACGCGTGGTGAGACAAACAGGCAGACAGGCAGGATTTAGAAAGTGCAGAAACAGGCACAGACAGACAATGAAAGCAAAGAAAGAGACTGAGAGATGGACACAGACTGAGAGGCTGACAGTGGAGTGGACAGCAGAGCTTCACTCTGCATGAGTGCTTCAGGGAGGCTCTCGGCGCTGAGAGTCATTATCGTTCTATGACACAGATGAATAGTACATTAGCATAAGGGAGGGCCTGACATGACACATGACAGACACAACTCCCTTTCGCTCCGTCACCTTTTCATTTCCTCTCACTGAAAGAAAGATTTTCCTTTTTTTGGTTTCTCTACATAAAGTATAAATATGAGTGCATGAATTTAACAACCACAGCAAAGTTCACTGCATTAAAAGGCCATTCTATTTAATAATAATGCACAAGACAGGTGCTGATATCGTGTGTGTGCATGTGTGTGTGTGCATTGAAGAATAAAAGAGAATATAACAACTCTGCAGAGCCTCACTACACAGCGAGCGTTTGGTAAGAGCCTCTGAATAGACTCGTGGCCTTGTTTGGAGTGTGCCTCATTCTGGTGTGTTGTTTAATGAAGTGCCTCTCAGAAAATATACATACGCGCACACACACTCACTCACTACAAATGGTATCAATGGTTTTGTAGCACATGGAAAATGAGTGCATGTTTGGTGGATGAGAGCAGCATCCCAAGGTCTTCCATCCGTTCATTGTTCTTCGTTCTTGTTAATAATTTCCAGTGTTTATATGTCCGTGACTATTCCTGGCATGTGATCAGGAGTTTTGTGGAGACAGGCCTGTGCGTAGGGGAAAGTCTCTTACTCTGGCTAAGCTTTTCAGCTCACTCTCTGTAACTCTGCTGACTGAGTGGAAGTCGCTTCTTGGCTTCTTCCTCATCTTTGTTGACTCACCGGGTAGGCAGCCTGTATGTCCACAAAAATAGCAGGGGGATCCTTTGTGCGTATGAGGTGTCCTCCTAATGTGATGGCACAGTGCCATTTAAGCACCTTACAGTAGGTAAACACAGGGATTGCTTGGCCTATCCATCCGGTAATAATTAGATCAACATGTGTCCAAGAGTCCAGGCTGCCACTAACTACTGTCCTAATTGGATTAGTGAGTGTGACTGTATGTGTGTGTGTGAGAGAGAGAGAGGGTTTCCCCAGCTTACCGTGTCCCAGGTGTGTGTATAGCAAAGCTGCTGGAGTTAGAAGAAGCATGTGACGTCATTCTCTAAGAGAGCCATCCGGTCGCCACTGTGACCTGATGACGGGTTTTTCTCCTTATCACATGGCAACGTCAAGCAGGAGATTCCATCAGCAACACACACATGACGTCACTCAGCAAGAGGAGGAAATACACAGAGAGGAAAAGACTGGCATTACCTGACAGTATCCTACTGAGCAGGGCACTTAATGAGTCACTAACCTTATTGCCTGACCAGTGCAACTAGGACAACCACAAGTGTGTCCAAGACCACAACTAGTAACATAGTCAATAATAACATCTACTTGAGACAGTAAAGAGAAATATTTTACATGCAGTGATTTGAGTGCTCTGGGTTCCTTACAAAGTCGTGCATGTTAGGTCAACTGGTGATTCCCAGTTGCCTCTACAGTTATGTGAAAAATAAAGTTTTCACAGCCCTATATGCAGTCCTGCCACATCATTTGAATCAGGTTGAGGTCTGGACTTTGACTGGGTCATTGCAACACCTTGATTCTTTTCTTTATCGGCCATTCTGTTGTAGATTTGCTGCTGTGCTTGGGATCATTGTCCTGTTGCATGACCCAGTTTCAGCCAAGCTTTAGATGTCTTGTGGTTTGTTCAGATGCAACTTTGCAATGCTAAGCTGTGCTGCTATGTTCTTTTTAGAGAGAAGAGGATTTCTCCTGGCAACCCTTCCAAGCAAGCCACACTTGTTCAGTCTTTTTTCTAACTGTACTGTTTTGAAATGTAACATTTAAAATTCTAACTGAGGCCTGGAGAGTCTGAGATGTAGCTCTTGGGTTTTTGCAGTTTCTCTGAGCATTGCACAGTCTGACCTTCTTGTGAATTTGCTGGGATGTTCACTGTGAAGATTGTGGCATTGTGTTAACACACACCTGAATGCTCCAGACCAGCAAACTGCCAAAACCTCTGCTTTTATAGAGGTGCTCACACTTACTGATGATCAGTTAATCAAGTGCATTTGATTAGCAGCACCTGGCTGCTACTTAGCCTCTTCATTCCTATGGAAGCAATAAAGGTCTTTCTTTTTCACATGATTGTATAATACAAGCTGATGTTTATGTCATTCATACTTGATTTTTATAATTATGTTGTCTTTGAATGGGGCCACTTTTAAGAGTAAATGGCAGTATGAGACATAAAATACCTATAAAATTACTTTATTTCTTTTCCAATTTTTTCCATATTGGAGGAATCTTTTTCTTTTCTTTTTCTTTTTTTTTTTGAGGAGCAGAAGGAGGTAGATCTATACTAGAGACTAAAAGTCTACTTATCTCTGCTGCTACACCTTTGATTATTTGAGGGCATTATGAAAGTGCAATATGCGCATCCATTTAATATTTTTCAGTTTTCTGAATCTTAGTGATACTGCTCTTTACAGTACCTGATCTATCTCGTGTTCTTTCAGGATAACAGTCTCTGGAGAGACACGGGGGATCCTCGGAATAGCTGGTGAGTAATTTCTGTTGTAGGAAAAAAGAAAAAAGAAAGTCAGGTTAAAGACATTTCTTTACATCTCCTCCCGAGTGTTCATCCTGGTGTTCAGTGTGTGTTTGTCTATGGTGCAACCCCTACGATCCATCCACATATTAGCTTAAGGCTACTAGCTTGGCTCTCTCCCCTGCTTCCCCAACCAGCCCCCCTTACGCTGTGCCCAGCCCTCTCTCGTACTCCAGTGATTTCTTGGGGGAGAGGAAATCGTCATCATGGTCTTTCATGTCATCCATCTTCATGTACCTGGCCCCTTCTGTCCCCAAGAGCTCCTCTCCTTCAGAGAACATGCCAAAGAGAGCGAATAGACCGTGGTCAGGTTGGTGAAACAGCACAAGAGAAAGAGAGAAAGAAGAGAACAAGATTGTTAACTAGCAGTTAGAAGTGTTAGACAACATGATAACCCAGCTGATGGCGCTGTTATGTAGCGGTTAGACTGGTGAAATGAAACATCAGTGAAAGTGGTCTGACCTTGTTGCAACCAGTCAGTAGCAAAAAGAACCAACTTGTAAAAGGCATAACTAAAGCAACAGAAAAATGGGTCAAGTTTTAGGAGATCCACTTTAGGAGTAAAATATGACACCCTCCCAGAAGGGACGTAAAATCCCTGTGAGGAGTTAACTTAAGAAGAATCATCAGAGACCTCAAAATAGAAAGAGCTTCAGCTTCATTAGGATTTTCCAGAACCTTTGTCAAGATGACGGGACAAAAATGGAGGAGCGAAAAAAAAAAGTATACTCTGGGACAAAAGAAAAACACAGGAAACAAGGCATCTATTATATTGGTCTGATAAATTTTTTATATGTTTTTGATTAAAAATGTTTTTTTTTTTAAAACTGAACTTTAATTTTGGCAGCAGTACCTATCAAGTGTCATGAGTTCAAAGCAAAGTAGGAAATGACTAAATAAACTAACACAGACAGGAATGCTAAAGTTAACAAGATATCAGACTAGGGAACATACAGGAAATATTAACACAGAAATGAGACGGGGACAAAACAGACAGGGAAACACAGAGAGAACTAAACACATGAGAAATAACTAATTTAAAAAAGAAACTGAAGCTAAATAAAGATCAAGAACTCAAAACTAACATTAGAAGAGTAAAGCCACCTTAACAGGCATCCAAAACTCCATAAAAACTAAACAGGGACAATGAAACTAAAGCTCAATGCTACCAGAATGGTAACTACTTCAAAACAGGAATCCAATACTCCAGACAAAAATCAAACTTCAAACACTAGAATAACAGAAAAACCTAAACAGAAACAACACAAAACCCAATGACCGTGACGGTTAGCTCTTGCATTTTGGCCGCAAGTTCAAGGAAATATTTTTCTTTATGCAAATCCTATAACAATAATGAGGAGGAGAGAGAATTATTCTTATTGATAACAATGAAGTCATGGGTTTAGAACATGACAAAGACACTGAATGCATTGCCTGACAAAAGCAGAGAATTAAACCTCAAGATGAGTATTGATAAAAAAAATATTTTTGTAACACTTTGGGAAGCATGATTGAATGGTATTCAGGAAAGGTCACTTTGCAGATAAGAGTACTGTAATCAAATAAATAAATAATCAAAGAAGGATTATTACTGGGTATATGTGGGGGAAAAAAGGAGAAATCTTTAGCCGTGTGATTTACAAATCCATTCTGGAGAATAAACTCCAAAATTGATTTGGATAAACATGGTTAAAATGTTAAAGGGTGGGGTCAATGTTACAATTCAGGTAACCAAGTAGTATCTAAGGTAAGGAGGCTTCAAACAACCTATTGTTAAACCTGGGTCATTAAAATTAGAAGCATATATTCATCCATAATAAAGCATTAGGGTATAAACTACCTGCGATCAACTATCTGCTGTTATTATCAGATAAAAACCAAGAAGCAGTAAATTGAACTTCTATTAAACAAAACTGTTACCCCTCTGGCTTTGGAATTAAAAGCTGAGTGAAAGACATCACCCACTTGTCGACACCGGAGACCAATGGGATCTCTAATGGGAATGCAAAGTCAGTATTTAAGCGCTTTAGATGAGAGAATACCTTTGAGAGCCTAACTGGATTGTTCATACCTTTAGTATTCAAGCTCAAGAGTCTGATACAAGATCAAATATATGAGTTTTGAGAATCAGAGCTTGTCATTTAAGGTGTCACAAGAATAGGAAATAAAGCAAAGGGAAAGGCAAGCAACAGAATGCCCTGACAGGGTTGTGTTTAACAGGCAGGTTCCCTGCAGAATAGTGAACATTAAAGTACGTGCATGAAATCACTAGTGGGAGTCAGTAAAGTGATTGTTGGACAAAAGTTTTGACGTAGTAGGAAAAATCAATCCAAAAGCCAGGTAAAGGAGATAAAAATGTATTGTTTGAGTACACAGTTAAGCAGCCTGGTATCTTAACCTAAGCTCTGGTAAAATACTTCTGCTCTCATAGTTGATCAAACTTCTGGTGAGGACAATAAAGACAAAGCATCTTATATTGTAGTATGCTATTTTGTTTTGTTATTTAGTTCACAGGGAAATATGGGGGCAGTCACTACAACAGAATGCTGGTAACATTTAACAAACAAACAATACAGCATGTCACTGTAAGAAGGTTTAGTAACACTTCTGAGTCAGAATCCCTGAACATTACTACATCAGATTAAAAAGAACACATTATAAATGGGGTCTGGACTTCAAAGCTCATAAAAATCTGGCTGGAGACAACACCGTTATTGATATGCACAATGTGCATCAGAGCATGGATCAGCATAATATAATTCTCAACATTTGCTGTTCAGTGAATAAACAGTTATTGGAGCGGGGCTTTTAGATATCAGCTGCTTCAGAGAGTGACATATGGGGAGATTTACTCTAAAAATGATGAACACAGACACAATCAGAACAGCAGAATTTCACAACATATGATAACAACAGTGCAAGTTGTTCTCTACTCTCCTTTGAACAAAAGACATATCTGGAAGTGAATCAAGGTGGGTTTCAGTTACTTACCCCCCAAAACAGACGATAATGTTAAAGCGTTTACCAGCAGCAAAAGGAAGTCTTCCCTGTGTGTATGAATTTGTGTAGCAGCACAGCCTGTGTGAGTGAGTCTGAGTGCGGTCCAGAGCCAGTTTGATGTCGTAGTTATCATTACACCATGTTTGACTCCATGAGTGCACTTCCCACAGGTTCATGAGTCAGCTCATGTCCTGCATATCCTCTGTCTTGTGTACCATGCGTGTGTTGTGTAGGCAAAGTGTTACCATATTATGCAAGGGTGTACATGAGATAACCTGCTAATATCACTTTACCATTCCGGATATGAGATGTGTCTTTAAGACGGCGACTCAGCTACTTTCTATATTTAGAGCCACACTGACAATCTGTTTGTTGAATTATCAGGGGACTAAAAATATCAAGACC
Organism: Paratilapia polleni; assembly: GCA_015106735.1. NCBI lineage: Eukaryota > Metazoa > Chordata > Actinopteri > Cichliformes > Cichlidae > Paratilapia > Paratilapia polleni. The sequence goes on along the minus strand of VUQI01060393.1, from coordinate 35,441 downwards.
TAATATTATATAATGTCATATATATATTATATATATATATATGACATTATTGTCAGTGGTGTTGTAAACTTCAGGTGTTAAAGTTAAATCTGTCATTAATAATTTTTTGGCCACATGGGGGCAGCAGAAAATAGCTGTGAACTGGCAAATGGTTGCTTATTTGCACATCCACAAGCATACAGCATAACTACAGCATTTAATTTTATGATGCGTTTCTGTTTCTTCAAATAAAAAGTCCAAGTCTGATGATCACTGTTTAGTTCTCCACTTTATCCTGGGGGAAATATCTGTCTCTTATACTGCTCAGTGCTTTTTATACACTACTGTGCAAAGGTCTTGAACCATCCCTCATTTCTTTATATTTTCCTCCAAGGAGCCAGACTTTCCAGTAATTTTTTTAAAATGGTCTTAGTTCTCCAGGCTTTCTGAAGGTCTTTCAGAGTTTTCCTTTTCCTTGTACCCGAGGAATGTTTTGTTTGCTAAGCCACTTAATAATAACCTCCACATGTCCATGAAATAGACATGCGGAGGACAAAAGGACTTTCAGTATCTGAAAGTCCTTAAGAAATCGGAGAAAATCCAGCAAAGACCTGAAACAGGACCTGTAAGAGGCATCTGACCCTTCAGTTCTACTGTTCACCAAAGCCTCATCAGAAATGGTCTCTGTGGAAGGGTGGCTATTAAGAAGCCACTCTTAAGGACGAGAAACAAGTGGAAAGGCTGAGGTATGCCAAATTACACAAGAACTGGACTGCAAATCAGGGACAACAGGTCTTATGGAGTGATGAATCCAAATTTGAAAATTTTGGTTCAAATCATCGTCAATATGTATGAAGGTCAGGAGAGAGGTACAACAGTGAGTATCTACAGTCATCTGTACAACACAGTGGAGGCTCTGTCATGGTTTGGGGCTGCATTTCATCCGGTGGTGTTGGAGATCTTGTCAAAATTGATGGAATTATGAACACAGAAAAGTCCAGTCAGATTTTGATCCACCATCCAATACCATCTGGAAAGCATCTGATTGGCAACTGCTTCATTTTTCAGCATGACAATGATCCCAAACACACTGCCAATGCAGTAAAAGCATACCTGGATAGAAAAACACACAATGGAACACTATCAGTCATGGATTGGCAGCCATGGACTACTGAAGCAGTGTGGGATCATCTTGACAGAGAACAGAACAAAAGGCAGCCAACATCCAAAGAAGAGCTTTGAATGTCCTTCAAGAAACCTGGAGAACTATTCCTGAAGACTACTTAAAGAAATTACAAGAAAGCTCTAAGAGAGTTCAGGCTGTGTTGAAGAATAAAGGTGGTTATACCAAATATTGACTCTCAAGGTTGTTAGAATTGCTCATAACAACTCTGTTTTTGCCTTATATACTGTATTTCCATGTATATTTGCACTTTTCAATAAATCCCTGCACCTATTTCCCATTTTCATAGCAAAATATAAATAAATGAAAGGTGTCTCAAGACTTTGGCACAGTACAGTATATTTTTTTGCACTGCAAACAGCTGGTCATTGATGCAGAAGTGCAACAAGTGCAGTGAGAGTGAACCAAAAATAAGTAGCTGGAAAACCAAACCATTAGCTGAAAGTCACTATAAACCTGAGGGCAGCTGTGGTGTCAAGTTATAATTATAAGCGACTCCTTTTAGAACTTAGTCATGTGACCTTTTAACCATTTTTTTAAGACACTCTTTTCCTCCAAGTCCCCATCCCAACAACCTCTCAGCCAACAAACATGGTTCACATGACAGAAACACAAAACAATCATAAAGGATATAATACATGGAGGCAGATTCAAATGTACATACAATTATAGTCCCACGTTTCAAACGATTATACCATCAATACACCAATAAAAAAAAAAAACACACTGCCTGACGATGTTAAAACTCACAAAGAAGGTTTTTGTGTGCTTTCTTAACTAAAGATTTGCTATATTTGATTTCATATTAGTAAAGATGAATGACTTATGTCACAACATGGGAAAAAGACACCCAGAGAGTCAGAGAATGAGAGTGTTATCAAAGGGTCATATTGAGGTTACAGACATGGGTGCCATGGGTGCATGCCAATGAGAAACCAGAGCCACCATCACAGTGAGTACCACTACAGAGGGGGAACGAACGAGAGAGAGAAAAGCAGTGATACAAAGATGGAGTGAGCTTGAAATGGAGCCACACACTTAAGAAATAGACATTCATACCTAATGTTAGCTGTGCAATTCCTAAAAAAAGAGCAAAAGGCAAAAAAATGACATTGGGAAAACAATGTTTATGTGACCAATTCAAAAATTAATTACAGTGTTTCCCACTGTTTTATTTCAGTAATAATAATCAGTGCTCTACCTTCATCCTCAGACACATCCAGTATTTCATCCACCGTCTCTGGGAAACTCATGCGATGTTTCTCTGTGGATGTCTGCTGGGCACAGGAGAAAAACCAAAACAAACAAAAAAACCCCAAAAAACAGAACAGTTACAGACATGATAGCAAAAGAGAAGGTTAAACTTTTTAAACAGTATTTCTACATGATTATCATGACCACATAATGGCAGTACTATAGGCATTTCTAAACTTCTCACCATGGACACCGTCTCCTCAGTGACAAGTTTTAGGACGTCGATCACAGAGATGTAGCCCAACCTCTTTGCAATGGCCAGAGCCGAAGTGCCATGCTAAAAGAAAGAGAGCAGCAGATCGAGACTTATGAAGACTTATGAGACCAAACTTTATGAATCAGGATAAAGAGAGAATCATACTCACTGTAGTGATCTCATTGGGCTGGGCGCCATGCTTCAGCAACAGCGTCACAATGTCTGTGTGTCCCTGTTGGGCTGCCTGGTGCAGAGGAGTGTAACCAAGCTGCGAGAGAAACAAGAGGTGAGAAACTAAAAACTAAAACTA
>VUQI01060393.1:0-14027 GCA_015106735.1 Paratilapia polleni | reverse complement strand
CACACACACACACACACACACACACACACACACACACACACACACACACACACACACACAAATACATACAGAAAACACACACATTCAGTGCCTTATCCTGTACTTCAGCTCCTCCTCACACTATGCTTGCCTGGCCTCTGAACTGAGAAAGGAGAGGTTTAATTCAGCATTAATAGCAGCGGGTGTTATTGCACGTGGCTCACTCCCTTATACATACATATTGCCACGCATATGGCTGCCTCAACAAGCGCACATGCATTTCAACGTGACAAAGCCAGACTGACCTGTGGAAGACAAAAACAGGAAGTTAGAAATACTCTAGGAAGGATAGCAGAATAGATAAAAGCAATAGAGAAGAATGACAGCAGCAATATGTCACTACAGGACCAGGCTCCCATTAATCTTCATAAGTGGAGAAGTGGAGGTGAGGAAATACAGAGGGAGGATGTGCAAGAGGCGAGAGAAAAAGTCTTCACAACTCTCCACGTCTCCCTCTCTTGTACTGAACGTACACAGTACCTGAGCTCTTGCTGAGAACACAGACTCCATAATTTAAAATAAAGGGTCTGACCATCAGTCACAACCGGCCTTGAGTCAGCATCAGACAGAATCCGAGCAGCCAGACCATAATTCAATCAGTCTGGTTAATAGACACAGAGCTGAAGCGGCCTGAGTTTTTAGACTCTATTCAGAGCTAATGTACTGTCCTCAAACTACAAGTTACAAACTCCACTAGGACGACGAGTTCACCTGCCAATTTTGATATAACTCAGTTAAATATAATGCAATTCTATTATAAGTCCCTCAAGAACATGAACTTTACTGTTCCTCTGAGAAGAGAAGCGGAACAAGAAAAGATGCATACCGGTTTACTGTTTCTTACCATCTGTCTTTAATGTCAAGTCATTTAGGGCTACAATAAGAGCCCATAATTATTAAAAAAACAAACAAAAAAAAACCAATAACTACAATAAATCATGAGCTTATTTTTCTTTTAAACAGGCAAACTAAAACTAAACTAAAATAATTATGTTTGTTAATAATGATAGTTACAGGGCAATTTCTTGCTACTAATCAGTGACACATACAAAGAGATAAATATTGTATGTCAGTATTATATTGCTCAAGTCAGCAGCTGTAATTTGAGGAAGGGCGGTCGATGGAGCTGATTGGCAGTATTTATAGAAATTTTAAAAAGTAATGTTATCAGTCAAATTTATCTTTAACTTTGTTTATTGTATATTTTGTCTCTTTTTTTTTGGCAAATTAATGCCTCAAAATATGATTGAAGGGAGGTGGAGAAAGTCGGTGAAAATAACTGTACTAAAGCATTGGGAACAAACACCGCAGTAGTTACCACACTGTGGTAATGGCAAAGTGTATGGCAAAAGGTGTAATTTCCAGGAAGAAGTGCACTTAATGCATTGTTGACAAAAAACAGAGTTATGATTAAATAATTTATTAACACAATTTAAAGAAGGTCATAAGCTTCTGTGCCTTTCTGCACTATACTGTTCTGTGCGCGCTATGTTTTAAATCTGTCTAAATCTTAGCTTGCAGTATGTCATTAACACTTGTACAGGGACAGTGGCTTTTCCAAACATTTGTTTTCGGCTTGCCTTGCAGCACCAGCCTCATTTCTCACCCTAGAGAGTGGAAGCAGCAAGGAAACTGAAGATGAAAGAGGAGATGGGTGGAAAGAGCAAGAGTTGCACAACAAAGCGGAAACAAAGGGGTCCAGTGGCAACCACAGTGATAAATAAACACTCCCCGGGAGCTTCACTGAGTCTGTGCCTCAGTGGATTTGTGTACGATCTCTTCTTTTCTTCCAAAGTCTTGTTCACAGTATGATGGCACCCCCAACCCCCTATACATAAACTTCCTGTCATTACTTTATTGACACTAAAGTGGCAGAGTGACTGCCAGCAGCAGAGAACAACCCATTCATACTTAAATGCACAGGCTGCACTCAATTAAAAAATTAATACATATTTGATGTGTGTACCATGTTGTTTTCCACTTCAGCATTTAATATCTTGTCTCAGGGGACAGATGTTGAGCTGCCTGCTGTTTCTGAGACTGACATGTTAATAAATATTAAATATACGCAATTAAGGGAGACACTCTTATCAATCAGGACAAGTGCAGTCCAAAGAAGTGTTTTAAAGCTGGCGTCAGTCAGCTCCCTCTATTCAACAACTTTAATGCTGCCTTACATCTACAGATCCAAACATACACACTCACAGAGGTACCTGCATCAACTAACATCACACACACAAGCACACACATCCACAATGCATTACATGCAGGTGCATAACACACACTCCTTGCATTCAACACACACACGTACCCTGATCAACCACAACATTAAAACCACCTAATATTGTGTCAGGCCCCCTCATGTTTGCCAAACAGGCCCAAGGGACCTCTGGGGGTGTCTGTTGTGCCTGGCACTGGGATGCTGGCAGCTGATCATTTGGATCCTGTGGGTTATGGGTTGGGGTCTTTTTATATTGGACTTGTTCCAACGTTCCTGAGGATTCTCAATTGGATTAGGATCTTGGAAGCTTGAAGCCAGGTTAATACCTAGGGTTCTTAGCTGTGCTCCTCAAGCAGTTCCTGAGTATTTTCATGGTGCAGCAGCGCTCAGTGTTCTGCTGGGGGAGGCTGCTACCGTCGGGGAGTGCTGTTGCCATAAGGGTTGTGCTTGGTCTGCAACAATGGGTGTTTGGTGGCACATACCAAAGTAACATCTGCATGAATGCCAAGATTTTAAAGCAAACACATTTTCCTAAAATTGAACAGTTGTTATCCATGGTTTTAATGTTGTGGATGAAGGGTGTATGTAGCTCACAGCAACCTTCCATATTGCAAGCATACAATTCAGGCAGCAGTATACTCAAACTGAACAAGGTCGTGCAAGTTAGCGTTAGACCATGTGGGTAGGGAAGTATATATGTTTATACATTTTCCTAGAACAATTGAGGGTAGTGAGAGAAGCTAGTCATTAAAGTGGGGTAAGTACAGTATAAACTGGATGTACAATCCAATATAGTAGATACGCTCAGTCCAAACCGTATGGGGCCCAAGGTAGACGCGCATTTATGCCAAACGCCTTTGGACATGCTTTCTCAGGAATCAGGTTGAGGCAGTCATAAAACATTAGAAATTAGTCAGTAATCAGAAACATATACTGAATACAAACAATACTGATGGTTTGTTCATATCTTGTACATCTTATATGCAGAATTTTATTCTGATACTTAAACCAGATATCTGTAACTTCAAATCATTTTTTTAATGATTTTAATTGTGCTTTAACTTCTGGTAGCACTGGCCTATACTAAAATACAGGAAGAGACTTGCAAATGTTTTACAGCAATAGCAACTGATACCACGCTACAATCCACTTGTGTTTATCAACATACTTTTTTATTTTTTATGGTGATGGATGAAAATAAAATGCTATTATATCATAACAAAAGGCATTAAAAGGGCCTGGATTTTTTTTCCCAGCATCTTCTTTACTTCCTTGTGAATAAGTAAAACAGTAAAATTCAGGTCTAAAATGATCATTTTAGGGTACGAAGGTAAATCTGTAGCCTGCTTTAACTGTTGCAAATTCATATTAACTGAATGACTGAATATTGGTGATACAGGGAGCACAGATACTGGATTTCCTCTCCTGCTCTGTGCTGAACATGAACAGGGTTCACATGAAAATGTCAAACAGAGATTCTGTCTGCAGAACACTGAGGAGATGTGTCCTGGCCAGTGTTATTTTATATTATATATATATATATATATATATATATACACACACACACACATTTTTTTTTTTTAATTAATTAATTTTTTTCCAGTCGTTCTCTGCTGACTCTACAGGTCATCAGGTCTTCATCACTGATAATGCCGACAGGGTGGAAGCAGGAATGTGGGTAAATGCTGAGGACTGGAAAACTGTGCCCACTGTTAGACCTCCTGTGTATATAACTGGAAAACTGCAGCATAAAGTGCCTAACAAATTGTTCATTGCTGAGGACTTTCCGGCCTTCGACCGGCATTTTCTTTTGGAGTATACTCCAACCTTTACCATGCACTCTGCGCATTCACCTTAAACTCATGCACATGCACGCATGCATGCACATTAACTGTTGCTCACTTTCTCTCTCCCTCTCTCCTTTTCTCAAGTAAACATACATACAAGAAATATGAAGTGATGATATTTAAGATGCCTTTGGGTTTAAATGGGAAAATCAAAATAAATGGGGCAGCTGAAAAGCTCAGCCAACATAAAAATCATTTTAAATAGTAGATAAAGGTACATGAGTCATGAAGGGGATCATTTGAAGGCAAATAATGCTGAGTTTAATCAGAATAAATAAACAGAGGCATGAAATAAGTGGGCGAGTGGGGTTAAGTTCACAACGGGAAAAAAAAAGAAAAAAGTGTGAGCAAAAAGTGAAGTCTAGTCTGGTTCTAGCTTCTTCAAATCCTTCAAGTAGGAAGTTCAGGCTTATCTGTCACATTTGTACATTTATACTTGTATAAGGCAGAAATATATTTGATAAAATCTGCCAACAGACACATACATGTTCACAGTGTTTACACCATCCTAAATATGTTCACTTACTAGGTGTGGCCTGCATTCATAAAGTCGTTTAGGTTGTAGTAACTTTGTATAGCTCCACTGAAAGTATTCTTTGTAGGGCAGATTGTTCCCATGAGGCATCTCACTATAGGAAAAAGCCAGAAATGATCAGTTCCTAATGGGTCAGCAAGATGAGGCAAGTCCTGCTCTCCTGTCTTCTTTTTAAAGTTGGGCTGAGGCCAACTGAGACATTACACGACTTCTGCAGTCTGGCACAATAGCAGTAAACCTTTAATCTGAATTCTGTGAAGCTGGTATCAATAACCCTGGGACAAAAATGAGAGTTACAATATTTGAATGCGCCATGTCCTTTCACATGTAAATTACACTCTGCCCCCCTAGCCGAAACAAATTACAGCCAACTGCTGGTGGCTGGATATGAATGGGCTTCCTAATGTAGTCTACATCTACAGTGGGCTGGGGAGCAGCTGGAAAAGAGAAACTGAGACGGAGGAGAATTTATGTGACATAGCAGAGTGTGACAGTTTGCTTTATTTCATATTAAATCTACCACGCAGCCATACTGTGACGAATGGGGCTTGGCTCCCTGAGCATCTGTCTCTAAGGACTCACTGAGGGGTAATTAGAGCTGTGGGATGATAAGGGATATTCTCCAGCCCTAGTAACTATCAATGGTGGCACGGGGGTTGGGGCCTTTACACAGACCTTTGACATCTCACAAATCTGTGTACAGGAGGGGGCAGGGTAGGATGGAGCGTTGGATGAAGGGTTGGATTTTTGTGTAAATTACATCAGCCCTCAGGGTAAGAGTCATAGTTTGTGGAACCTGTTTGAGGTTTAGGGAGAGTTTTATATCACCAAGCTGCTGACTGGAAAATCTGCATGATGCTGCTTAATGCTTTTGGACTTATTTGCTGTGACAGCTAAGAACAATAAAACTAGCTGGAGTGAACTTACAGCATGATACAACTTAAGTTTTCATTTTTGTAGCTTTGGTTCTACAGGTTAAACATATGCTAAAACTAGGTTGAACCGGGTAACAAACAAGAGCAGTTATATACTCTGAATGTAGTAAATGAGGTGGATGTCACACTCCAACATGGCGGACCTTCAGTTCACTGCTAATTGCACAGCATGTGCATAAAAGAAATATTTATTCTGTTTCGCCCAGCATGTAGACTTTACATCGGGATGATGTCAACGACAAAAATTTGTTTTGCAGACACCAGGAAAGCTTTAGTAAAAAGAGCAAAAGTAGGAAATAAAGGAAAATTGCAGCTGGCCACTGGGACACACTGCAGCAAGAATTACTGCTGTTGTGTTTAGCTATAAACACAAGAAGTTTAAATACAAACTTCCAACATGTTTACAGTCTGGTGCAAAAAATGGTTTTGGTCTCTAAAGCCAGTTACCTGCCCTCATAACAAGTGTACAGGGGATGAACGTGTTAAAACGAAAGATGCAAACACAGATGACTGTAGCTGCTAGCCCTCTGCTAGGGTTCTGCACTAATTGGAATCACTGAACTGGACGTCTTAACTACGTGATGCCGGTGCCTTTTAATGCAATTAGCTGCCAAACTCTATTGCTCGCTATGTGTTTAATTGTACTAAGTAAGTGCCCCTGCTTTGGTAAGTGAAATTCTAGTATTTTATTTGTATGTTATGTAGCACTAAATAGCAGGTATTTGTATCTGTGTGATGCACCACCAAAGCAGCTATAAAGTCTATATGGATGCACTTTGCTAATCAAGCTTGCTGTGTTAGCTTTCCAGTGCTTTTGGCTCCTAAAAACAACATCGGACTTTACAAACCAGTGGGTGACATCCCTGTGGCTACGTCCATCTTTTAAATACAGTCTATGATTAGACTAAACTGTTGGTTTGTTTGGAACCTGTATGATCAGAGTGCTCACATTTGTTGCCTTGTTGTATTTCAATTTTGTTACATTTTCAGATCTATAGTGTTGGAGAGTTCAGTGTTACTGTAACTGAACAAATGGCTAGAACAACAAAAATAAAACCCCAACTAGTGTCCACAAGTTAGGGATGCAGAGTTGCAGGGGTTTGGTTTATTCCACTGCTGCTTTCCTCTGCTGCCCTGGCTAAGGGCAAGTGAGAAGATTTACTCTTCAAGACTATCTATCATTCTTTCTCTCTGTCATCAGGAGAAAGGTGCTCATAGGTTAATGCTGGCAGCCAGAAATCACAATAACCCTTCCCAAAAGGACTCAGAACTCTTTATTGTACTACCCACCTGATGACCATCAGGGTTTTACCAAGGTGGTAATATTTCTAACCTGATGAATACTACACTGGGTCTATATGGACATGACCTATAGATCTAGCGATATATTTATAGTCGTGACAGAGAGAAATAAACAAAAATATCACCTTTCACACATTCACACAAAAGGTAAAAGAATACTCAAAACAATAAAGGAAAAATACAACTGGCCAGTGCACACGCATTCAAGAGCATCACCAAGGGAAAGACTCCATATTGTTGTATGTTGGGCTGTTTTTCATGGTGGTTTAAATTCACATGCCTTTGGTGTGTTTCCTTGACTGTGTTCAATGTGTTCAGCTCGTCTTTCTTAAGCTATTTGTTCTTAAGTCGCTGCACTTCCAAATTGTTTAAATACTTAACTTTGTAAGATGAGAACGGTTTAACTGAGTCTCGGTGAAGGGTAACCCAATGATGCTCCAAAGTGTTGGGAGCAATATGGAGGTAAGGAGAGTAGCTTTAGGAATTTCACATGAGAGCAAGGGGGAGCTAGGATTTGAGGGGAAATCATCAGGGGCAAGAGTCGTCTGGAACAAGTTTCCCGGCAGCCTTTATTGCACTTAGATGATCTCTCCTCCAATAAGTGACAATGGATTCAAGATCATCTACTAGATAGGTGCAATGAAACCTTTGACAAACCTATCCCAGACTGTTTAAACAGATAAAAACAGACAAAACACAGGAACAGCACGTGACAAACAGTGACATAGAAAATACACACACAATACACAACACTGAGACATCAAAGGCACGGGCAAAGGCAGGCAGGCACAATCACAACATCTACAGCACTTAACAGGAACATCACAATGGAACAACACAGACAGACATTCATACTTTATACTAATACACAGATTGAAGCCATGCAAGGACGGAAACAAAGCATGCACACAAACTCACAGAACAAAGAGATCAACCCCCAACCAAAACACATTCCTGCACATGTCTCTCTCACACTTACACACACATACACACTTACACCCACACAAACTTTAAACTAACCCTAAACACGAACACAGAATGACACAAGCATATTTTAGAAATCAGAAGAACCCACAGGAAAAATACTTGGACTGATGTCTATTATCTCTACTGTGAACTGTTGTGCAAAGTACTTTTTGTAGCAGGAGGCACAAACCTATTTGTAACTTGTATCAAGCCTATGAAAAGTATATCAAAGCTATATTTTGCCCGTGGACTCTTGCCTTGTAATATGCTGCTTGAGGACATTAATTTCAGAGAAATCACAGAGACGATATAGAGATTAATATCGATACAGATACACACTAATGTTATATATAATTATGTTAAACTAAAAAGAAATAATGCAAAACAATAACAAACCAAATTAAATAAATTAAAAACAGCAAGTTAGTACGATACGTCAAGCAAAGACAGGAAAAAAGAAAAAGCTCCAGCCTGATCCCACGACACCTGACTGAATCAGCTCACATCACAACAGCAACACTAGAAAGTCAAAGGAACTGGAACTACAATTCCAACACATCACAAAAACATGAGAGATAAAGATAAAAAACAACAACAACAGCAGAGCAACAACAGTGACACAAACTTTAAGTGACAGATACAACATGGTCATAAATACATATTATATATAAATACATATAGATATAAAGAAATAGGAAAAGCCAGATATACGTGTTGCAGATATTTACTTCATCATCATAGTGCCATACTCCTTGGCCATCCGGCATCTCAGAGCTCACACTACTGTCCTGATCGATTAGCCAGCGATGCACGGCGTGGGCCTAAAAGGACATACGACATAAAGACAGAGCCCAGTTAATCGCAACAGTGAGAAGCAGAGATGGAGAGACAGAAAGGAAGAGGGAGGGGAGGACGGAAGCAGAGCGGACAGAAAGGTATGACAAGGAAATGAAAAAGATTTAAAGAGGAACAGGTGAACATTAAACTGAGACACAGAGAGAAAACAAGGTGGAGGGAGAGTAGGAAGAGAGCAGGAACTGGAACCACCCCACCTTGCCCCACCCTATCCCATCCCACCTTGCTTGTTGACACCCCCCCCCCCAAAAAAGAAAAAACAAATACACTCCCTGTGGGAAACAGGTCAGGTTAGGATGAGGGGTATGAGCATGATGACAACACCACTATGATGGTGATGGAGGTGGGTCTGGTGTTGGTGGTTGGTGGCTCACAGATGGATCAGCTGTGTCACTGTGGAAAGTTGCAACTTACACACTTGAGTGAGTCCAGATTCCTTTATATCACACTTGTGCAAGTGGCACCTGGACAAAAATGGAGTGTACTTACCCCGAACTTTCATATAGAGATGTGTAACCACATATGTGCCGTACAACACCACAGAAAAAAATTAGCAAAAAACATCTTTAACACAGAAAGAAAAATGACATACAGAGACCGATGACAGTGTATGTGCTACCACATTTCAGCACCTTTATAAAGCAAGGAAACATCAAGTTTCTCCATAACATGAATACAGACAACAATATGTACAAAAAGGTGTGAAACAGCAAGAGTGGCTTAACCAAAAGCAATTTAGAAAAAAGCCAACAAAAATATGTGAACTGTTGACCAGATAGCTAGATAACATTTGCTTTTTTCCAGGAAGGAAGAACTGTCTGCTCCTCTCAGAGAATCAGACTACAATAAAATAGACAATTTCCCAAACTTCTCCAGACAGACAGACAGTGAGACGTCTGCTCAGACTCCTTCAGCTAAGATTTACATCAAACACATACTGCAGCCAGTTTTAGTCCCGGTCACCCTGAAACACACATACAGGATCTCTCTCTCACAAACACACACACCAAGCCCCATCTGTTACTCTCGACTGTTGTCGTGTCAGCACCAAAAACAACCGAACACAGCTCCTTTTGTGAAGCTTGCTGCCCTGTTGTGGCAGAAATGCTTGTCAAAATTTGCAATGGAGTGAAATCGCAGAATGCAGGGATTAATTACCCTGTCATGGCTGCTCCTGCACATTTACTATTTACTTTACGCAAGCAGTTTACAGTTTTTAAGATGCAGTGATGCAGGCTGTCATACCATTGGGCATTTAGCACACAAACTGTTGCCCGGCTACTTTAATACCAAACAGAGAGAGGGAAAGTGAGGATATTACATAACCATGTACGAGCATACAGCCATCAACACACACTCTCAGTCTTTATGTACTTGTCCAAACCTTCAACGAGCCTAATCGACTTCATTAGCTCTGTAGTCCAAGCATACAGACTCAAACCACAGTTGTAATCCTGAGCCAAATACAACCTTATTTTATACTGCAAGTCTGGAACTCGATGTTAATCCTGATTATAATTTAACCTGAAAACCCAAGTAAGTTCTAGCCTGCAAAAATCCCTTTAGAGAGTCAAGAAACAGGCAAAACTACTTCTTCTATGATCTTGCTCATGTTTTACATTTGCAAGGAATATTTGATCCCCATAAAGACGTAGATAAAAGAAGCACACAGGCAAACACAGACACAGAAGGAGCAGGACCTTCTGCATCAGGTTGTGTGACTGCAAAGAGAGGTGCTGCTAAATGCATAGCAGGGAACAGGAGGGCAACACACAGAAATAGATAGAGTCAGCTCAAGGGTATAGTGAATCAAACGGTGACAGCAGAGGCCAAAGTCTCTGTTAGGACACCTGAAAATAGACAAAACAAGCAGAAAAAGGCGACAACAACATACAACCAGAAGGCACTGTAATACATCAGTACATTTGGTCCTTTTTAACCTTTCGAATGTTCTTAAATTTTCGCTTTGCATGAGCCAACTATGAAAAATATCTGCAGTAATGGAGGCTAGTCTCAGTCTATAGATGTGAAAGCGGGTGTGGAGGGGATTTTTTTGTGTAAGTGTTGTGTGTCCGTGTGTGTGTGTGTGTTTAGACGTGCGGATTTGATGCACAGGGGCGTCAACCGCTGAGCTTGTGGTGAGTTACCGAGCGTGTCAGCTTAGAAGAATAATTGGATTAAGTAGCAGACGGCTAGTGATGACAGTGAGAGGGGGTTGAAAGAGTGGAGGAGGAAGAAGAGGAGGAGTGGGGGAGACAGACTGGGGCAGAGGGGGCGAGAGGTACTGATAAGTATAACAGGCCACTTGCTGTGGAGCCTCTGGGAGCCTCGGGACAGGGAACAGACACGCAGAGGGAGCTCAAACCGTTATGCTGTAGATTAGAGTAATAAAAAAACAACACTCAGTCTCTGAACAACTAACTAGCAGCCTCTTGGGATTTAGCATACTTTACATCAAACTCCAAGACTAGAAGAAGAGAATCAATGTGAGTCATGTAAGAAAAAGTACAATATTTACTTGCTTGCTTTATAGCCTTTTAAACCATCCTAATGGGTACTGGAGCTGGGTCATTCTGGAGGCTGTTACCCCTCAACATTTGCATCTTTTCCTTCACAGTGTCAGCTGCAGAGGCAGCACTGATGATAACACTAACGACAGGGGTCAAAGGAAACAGGACCGCCAGTCGAAGAAAATCTTGTATTAAAGAGGCAATAAAACAGTACATAAGAAATCTTATTTCATGTTTTGTTTGTCAGCATTATCGGTGGTACACTGACAAAGACAACCCAGGAGGAAATGGAAAAGAGACTAAAAAACAGTTTCAATCAAGAAAGTATGGAAACAGAAAAGAAAACGTGAATATAGCAGTTGAAACCCCAGACACTGAAAAAAATAATGGTTCCCCACAGATTGTTTTGTTTTGTAACTGTAGGTGATTTTTAACTGAAGGTTACTGAAAGACTATATTGCAGTTAGATGACAAAATAACCAATTTTCTCTTACTTCTCTTCATCAGCCACACAAAGACACCGTTACACCAACATGAAGATACAGACCGCAGCTGCTAAACTATGATTATAGTCAACTGTACATGAATTTACATGCTGCTGTGGTTAACAGGCTCACAGATGGTTACAGTCAATCTCAGATCCATCCAGATTTGAATTCACGACCCATAAAAACCAAAAACAACAACAAAAAAAAGCAGCCTACATCAATATAAAAAAATCCATTACACTTCTTTTTACTTCGCCATGCAATATGTAAAGATTACTCTTATAGAACCACCTTCAAGTAGATTGGGAGAGGTTTTAAATCTACAAGAATTCATCAAAATTTTGAAGAATTTATGCAGTCTGATGAATGGCTAAGTGAATTACACTGTCACTGTTGTTACAACCAGTTAAGGCCTCAGTCACACTGGCTTAGAGACCAATTGGCGACCACCTGGAAACCACCGGTCACTAGGGAAAAATGAGTATTCCCAACTGGTTGTTAGTGGTTGCTGGAGGTTGCCAGCTCTCACTGAGAAATTGATTGATAAGGCCCAGTCACGCAGCAGCTCGCTAGCAGATTGCCATGGTTGCCCATAGTTGTGCCACATTTCAATAGGCGTAGCTTTTACTGTGAAGGCAAATGGTCACCTTTAGCGGTTTGTATCAAACTCTTCAATGTGTTACCCTCAAATTTTTTTAAATGACCACATGACAACTGTACTGAAATGTAAGAATCAAAGGTGAAATCTGAGTGAAAAAAATGCAGAATTGTTAAATAGCACAAATACTTCTTGTACTCAAAAAAAGTCTGAGAATCTAAAAAAAAAATCATGATTTGTGAAGAAACATTTAAAAAATGAAACATATGTAACTTTTGATATTTTGAAACAGTAATCACTTTTAACAGTTTAATGATTATTTCCTCATTTTAAGTCATCAGATCTTAAAATGTTTAATGAACAAAAAAAAAAAGTTAAAAAAATACTATTTAAGTTTTTCTCACTGATTACTTGTAAAAGAAACTAACAGGTTGCTTGTAGTATAACAGCCTTTTTTCAGATTGCATAAACTCTTAAAGTAACAAAAATCACAATCAGTAAAGGTCATAAAAGACACTTAAAGACTGCAGCCGGTTTCATTACTAGAATGTATGAAATACCATATAACTGGCTGAGCTTCTGTGTTCACTGAACAGAAAAGTTGTGTGCGCAGAGCTTTACTTCATTTTAATAAGCACGTTACACAGAAAGAGCAGCTTTCTGCTGCTCAATGAATACTGCCTCAGTATATCACACTCCCTTTGTGAGATCACATACGAGCAAATTACCAAACCATTCGGAAGCAAATACCTTTCTCAGAACAGCTATTCATTGTTCCAGTTTGTTTTGGTCCTGCAATGCAGCAGCTTCTCTCTTGATCGTCCACCTTCCTGCCCATTATCCTCGAGTACAGAATAAATGTCAAGTAATCAAGCTCTTAATGTCACGGGTCAAAGTAGGCCAACAGTTCCTTGTGAAAGGCTGACACAGTATCTAAACTAAATGGACCCCTACTAAATAATTCAAGCCCTGAGAAGAAAAAAATCAAGTAAAGTTAGAACAAGAACACATTTTCACTGAGGTGGCGGATGGTAGAGAGCTTCTGGGAATCCCATAAGACACCTGATTTATCTGGTCTCCAGTTCTGATTTCAACAGAACCTAACTGATCACAGCAGGAAAGCACAGGGGATATGGGATGTGATAAATAAGACAGGGTGATTTAAGAAGAGAAATTAGTGTTTAGAACTCAGTGAAGAGTACACAAGTTTGAACAAGCTGAAAAAGAAACCTTAGAAAGGGGAATTAAAAAGTTAAGCAGTTATAGAATGATTTTTTTTCCTACAGGTATTTCCAGTAAGGCTGGCTGTTAAACATTTGCATATAAATGCTGATAAAATATAAAATTCTTTGCACACAATTGCCACATGACTGAATGCAAATATGCATCTACAATCAACCATCCATATCATCTTCTTCTATGTTCCTATTAAAGTAGGAAAGACATGCTTACCAACGACATAAAAACAATCCAAAATACAGCTCTGGAAAAAATTAAGAGACCACTGCAAATTTTTCAGAAATCAGCATCTCTACATATATGACAGTCATTCCATTTCAGTGTCTCTTGAATTCCAACACAAGCACACCTGTTTCTACCTAATAAGGTACTGATGAGGTGATCACCTGAACCAAATCTTATTTAACGAGGAAAAGTATAAAAACCATTGCTGTGGTCATCACTATCCTCTTGCAATAGGACCAACTGGATGGCAAAAACAGTGCTAGTAGT